>JAMKCH010077902.1:0-77181 GCA_023653785.1 Ophioderma brevispina | reverse complement strand
TGAAAGGTTTCTTTTTACTAATGATTAACTGGAATCTACGACCCCTCATTCAAATGATTGGAGGCAAATCATGGTTAAGCTGTCTACTGCCCTCAACCTTGGAAAGAAGTCAATTCTTACTCAATACTGTTGCTGGTCTTAGAAAAAGAATGGTTGTGTTGTTAAAAAGTTAACATATCTATTTGCTGTCTCTGTTTTTCACTCTTTAAGCCTCAATTCAATGATACCATGATACTATGGTACAGTGAACAATGATACCATGATACTACTGTACGGTGAATTGAATCCCTAAATACCATGTATTATTATTATACAATAAGACATACACATACAATGAAAGAAATGTTTGTTTTGTTTTTGTAAAATTCAAAAGCCTGTTTCATATTATTAAGAAATGCTCAGTTCTGTTTCTTTGTGCCACATATGTATTTTATTGAATATCTTTTATTTGAACTCAAGTTGAACCCCTTTAGTGGTTCTTTTTACTACTGATTAACTGCTATTTATGACCCCTTATTCAAATGATTATAGTGTGGTATTTTATTCCTGTCACTTCCTACATATTGTCAAGGGTATGGTTATATTTGGAGGGGATGTGTAGGTACCAGAATTAAAAAAAAAAAAGATATACTGGAGTAGATGCATTATTACAGATAAAAGCAGCTTCAAAATTTGGTATAACTAAGTTGAAAGAAAGTTAAATTTCAGGGTTCCCTTTTGAGTTATAAATTTTAATGTTTGATGATCATCATTGTTGTCTTAAGTATGTGCAAAAGGTGCAAGAATTTGCTAGATTAAGTGGACATATGCCTGATGACATATTTTGGTGCTTTTGTTACAAGATCTGTGTAATTTAAGGGAGTACAGTACACACGGTGGAAAGTACAATACTGCTATAGTTCCTATAAAACCTAGAATTCGAGTGTAATTTGTGTAGATTTGTGGTGTAAATATTTCCTAGAGATTTGCTTTTGGCATCATTCAAGTGCTCATTCTTTTATATTTAACTTATAATTAAAAAATACAGCAAGTAAACTTGCATCATCCCCCTGGCAAGATGACCTTTGACCTCGGTCCATGACCTTTAACATCATCCACACATGAAGGAACCCCTATTGCACCTTAACCCCAAGCCTGGTTTAAATCGGACTTAAACTTTTCAAAGGAGACGTGAAAAACGAAAACCTAACCAAACTGGAACACACACATATGGACATTCGCACCCTCGCAATATCCCCCTCTGCTTTTCAAGCCAGGGGATAAAAATGGATGAGGAAACCAATTCGGCGGTGTTATACGGCAACATATGTGAATCGCTGTGAAATCCCGATTCTGTGGGGCTCAGGCAATAGAAAAACAGTTTGTAATTTTCAAATTTAATTTTAAAAAACTGACAATATTGATCTAGGTTCAACAAAAGATATTTTAAAGACCATGAATTCAAAATTCTCTCCTGTAAATTTTATTGCTCTAGGAAAGGTAGGGGTAAAGATAGGATGATACAACAGAGCCCACAAAGCATATGTTTCAATGGGAAGACCATTTGGTACTTTGCCCCCTTAAAGAGACAACTGGCACCTTGAACAAAGTGCGCCCTCAATATTGTTCAAATAGATATTTTTGCAATGGTTGTAAGGGCTTTTATATACAAAAAGCCCTCACCCGAATGATTAAGACCAAAATCCGAAAGGACGTTTTCCTTCTGGGTAAACAGAACGATTTATAATTTAACGTCGCCGGCGACGTTAAATTCAGGCGACGAAAATGGCGTTTAAAAACACAAGAACCTGCACGCCGTATGCATGTTTCCCACGCATGCAGCACTGTTTGATCTGTCATCGGAAACCTTGTGGTTTTATATCGTATGACGATTCCAAAATATTCATGTAAAACAATTGTTGATTAAAGTTATGGAAACTTAAAAGTTTGCCTACAAATTACTTACCTACCTGGATTCTTTTATCCTCTATCAATGTCCCTATCTGTTTTGGGTAATGTTATTTGTATGTGTAAAAATATATCTCTTTCTTCCAATCCCTAGACTATCATTTGAGAGCAAACTTTGAATAAATTTTTCACATATAAAGTTTACGCTCATATTTATATCCATACATGCCATAAAAGATGTTTTTGTTAGTGTACATCAATAGTCTACTGGTTTCATCACATCAAAGAAAAGATTAATTTATGAATGGCAATCGACATCCCATTCATCAGTGAGACCGGGGTCATGCAAACATGTTTGGCCCCACTCCATAAGTCAATTGATTTTCCTGGTTAAAAATAGAATCGTCAACAAATTTGAAGTGACCAATAAAAAAATCAGCCTGTAGGAGTCAATCCTGGTTAAGCTATCTGCTTCCCTCACTGTGGAAAAGCAACCAACTCTCACTTGATGACTGTTGCCTGGTCTTAGGAAAAAGAATGTTTGTGTGTTTGCTGCCTCAATAGAAGGTTAGACAACTATCTTCTGCTGTAATGTTTTCCGCCCTTTAAACCCTCGACACAATGATACCATGAGACATAAGTGAGTGTTTTTTTCCTGATGTACTTATCAGGTATTTTACTATTATAATTTATACAGTGCATTTATATTGTCTTTGAGTTTTCTTGAAAATCAAGTAAGTTGTCCAGTGGTTTTCAAATGGCAGCAGTGCGTGACCGATGTTGGTGTGATCGATGCACGGCGTGACGTTGCAAGTGCATTTGCACCGATGAATCAAACACATTCAGCAATACAGACTACAAACCACAAACAAATCTGGGCACTTTGTGAAATGGGACCGGCTTATGGGTGTCACCATGACCCATTTACGAGACCGCATCATTATGCATTTTCATTATTATTATTTTACTTTGTCACACACAATCAATTCATATATGAACATATTCAAATATGACACAAGTTTCAGTGGAGTTTGATTCTTCACTCCAATGATTTTGGAATAAGGATAAATATGGCATGATAACATACAACAAGAACTGGGGGTAATTAAGATGGCCTCCCTCCCCACAAATGTTGGCTTAATAACATTTTTATTGGAATATGCAAATAAGTTAATCAATATTTATAACCTGTCCAAAATTGTATATAGGCACAATACTTCATCATGTTCTGATCACTGTGCCACATTTGAAGTTCATTGATTACAGTAAGATTTTTTAATTCCTGTCAGTTCATTAAAAGTTTTTGGGGCTGCCGACGATTCATTCGTTCTGAGAGGGTGTATGCTTTACCCACTAATTCAATAGAAATTCTAATGTGACCATGTCGGATCAGATTAAGGCCATAATTAAAAAATGTCCCTTTTCTCATGAAGAAAATAATGCAAGGCAAATGCACTTAGTAAATTCCAAACATCAAACTTGAACAAACTGAAGCATTCAACATAAGAAAAGAAAATGACACTATCAGAATCCACCATTTTTACAACCACATCAGGAATTTCAATATCACGCATGTTGTTTTTCCAGTATGATTTCTCTAAATCAACAACATGCTTGCATGCATTTTCCTTCAGTATTTTTCGTCACTAAGGAATATTAGAAAATCTGATACGTTTAAGTTTCGTTTACGCTGGTTTACATTTATTCGTCTTGTTCCAGAAATGATGCTTGACGTCTTTGTACACATCATTATTCTAAGACACAACTACTGAATTCTGGTCAACTCAAACACAAATACAAATTTATGGGCCTAAATTAAGATAGAGGACTCACCGGGACTCGATTTGTTCATGACACTTTATCCCCTCTTTGTTGTTCTCCAAACAAAGGAATCGACAGCGTGGTACAGGCTGTTACAAAAACACTATATTCAATTGAATCTGGGATGAAAGAGCCTTTAACATATTCTATTCAAAAAAGGGTTCATTGTAAATTGGGTTTATAAGCATTCTGATGCGGCCTAAACAAAGTTGAGCATTTTCAGCTGTTAATACGGGGTTTTAATTGGTCTCAAACAAATACCTCCAAATGTATTCGTACCATCGACAATTGCGTTTACTGGCAGGAATAAAAAATCACAATATATCGGTTGTCTGTAGAGTGGAGTAATGAATGTTCTATGTAGGCATCCAGGCAAGCATCCCATCCATCTGCAAGATCACATAGGCACCTCCTCAAATTATTGTGGGTGGGACCAAAAGATTGACCACCACACATCTTTTGCAAATTTTGATCAGTGACGAGATGACATAAACAAATATCCCCCCAAATATTACACAAAAAACAAAAACAAAGCAAAAAGCTATAACCAATTTCACAATAACAGAAAACACTGCAAGTATAACTGAAATCCCTCTAGCTGACTGTATCCAGATGGACGATGGGAAGGTATGGCAAAACAGCAGATGAGGTCATTTGCTCCATTATAATATCCTCCGGGATAAGCCAGGGGTTATAAGCAAATTGTATTTATATGAAATACGGGTCACCAATATATTGTTAACATACACATTTCATAATCACCCAGACAGCAAATATGATATATGACATGAATAAATACCAATGAAACATAATTAGAAAGAAACAATTATTAAATTCTTTCATGTACAGAAAGTGTCTAGGTCCATATCCAAAGCTGGACAGCCAGCTCGGTAAGCCAGAAGCAGATTTAACACGGGTTTAAGGTTTGGTAAATAAAATGCCAGGTAACCAAAATCGCTTGCAGACACGATCTTTTAAAAACAAGGTAGTGGCTCTCCTAAAAGTTCTCATGTCAAATTAGTGGGAGTAGAGTGTCAGGGGAAGAGGAGAAAGAAATTAAAACATTTACACTGTAAGTAAATAAAAATGATTCCAGAAAGGTTACAAATCACTCTCCTTTATGCATTAGGAGAGCTATGGGAGCCATCATCAAATGCAATTAAGGAGAGTGTAGGGGAGCGCACTCTCGCTCCCCTTAAAAAGATGATGTTGTATTGAGGCTCAAGCTATGCGAGTTAGAGAGTTCACCATTTACTGAATATGATGCTCCCATAATCACAATTATAAACTGACCTGAACCTGAATGTTTAGAACATAAAAATCAGGGTAGGAAAACCTCTTTAGGCAGATAAGGGTCAATTTGTTGAGCCATACCAAACAAAAAACAAGAGAAATAAAACAAGCATACAAACAAAAGGATAGCAATAATGTAACTCAGAATTCCGCACAGTTCTCGGCTTTCGGCGCTCAGTATATTCAAGAATATAAGCTGTGCGCTAATGTATAAAAAACTTAACATTTTAGTGACCCACACCACGGAATGCAAAGTGGTCTTGCCAGAATGCTGTGCGGCCCACCCACAAAAACAAAATTATCCAGCAGGTAGGCGGCTTAACAATGGGTCCCCCACAAACAAGCGGACCTACAGGCTCGGATTTGCCTTGAAAAAAGGTGGTGGATTAACCATTTTAAGTAGTTCAAAGAATGACCTACCAAGAGGGTAAGCGCTGAGTCCCTTCAGGCCTTCTTGAGGAGGGGTTAACATCATCAAGCTTCAACTGGATAATATCTGTGAAGGTCTCAGCTCATTCTGGGAGATAAATGTCAGTCCATAAGTACGGTGCATACATTTGAGGTTCTCTAAGGATTGGGTAACTTAACTTAGGCCAAAACCAAAATTTACCTTGTGGGTTTTTTAACTAAAAACAGCACAAGGTCCCATCCTTGGGTAAAAACCGATTGTACATGTAAATGTGATTAATGTGAATGCTTTTGCCAAAATGCGTTGAATGATCAAATACCTTACTTCATGATTAAAAAAAAATGAATGTGACTGCAGTTTTTGACTAGCTATATAGTTGAATGTAGGCCATGGTGCACACCAGTTGTACCCGTAAATGAAGGAAAAAGGACAATTACGAATAAGATATCTAAGTTTTAACTCACGACTATTTTGAAAATTTTACCCTGCAGGGCCGGTACGCCCTTCGACCTACATCAAAGAAGTTTGAACAAAAAAAAAAGTTCATTATCTTACGGGCTCTGAAATAACAAGTTTCACTTTCCTATAGCAGGGGTTACACTTTTAGCCCCCCAAACTTGGGTTTGGCTGCCAGGGGAGATAAGGAAGACCTACATGGAGATGTACCTTGAAATGTTGAGTGATGCCACTTGAGAAGATTGTCCCCTAATGGAGTGGGGTTACCCATATTTCGCAGGGAGGTTTTACAAATCTGTCAGATGTGGCATGAGTTCAAGAATTTGGACATTCATGGGTCACCAAGTGTAGCTAGGATGCTGTTAATTTGTGGTCCATGTGAGGGCAACAGTAAATGAAGATTCGGCTATTGAAACTAGGGTTTAGGGGATGTTGCCACCATTTTGTTTTTTTTTGTTTCACCCTGCCTGTACTGGAGATATACCCAATTTGTCAGAGGAGAAAACTTTGTATCTTTTTAAAGTATATCTTCTTTTGAACCTATATTCACAATATCAGTTTCCTGTGAATTTGGAACACATCCCACCACTACCCTCTCTGTTAGTGACATTACTGAGAGCATATTGGGTTTTAAAATGGTCTGGAGTTTAACTTTGTTTCTGAAGCATGAATATACTATCTTATAAATTTGCCACTGTTGTATGTATGTATGTATGGTATGTTGCGGAAAGGCTCCATCAGTCTGCGATCCATATAGCGCCAAATTAACTGTGACAGGTGCGTGAGGATACCGTACGGGTTAGCGCATATATTTGGACGGAATCCGTTCAGAAATGACTGAAAAAATTAACGAAAATGTGCTCGGTTTGCTATGATATTACCATTTTGTTTGTACGTGTTACTAAGCGGAACGTTGCGTGGTGCGTTGGGAAAGGTGGTAAGCGTGGCAACCAATTTGTTTTGTACGCGTTAATAAGCGGCGCGTATGCGTAGGAGCTTTGCGACGGGTGGGTACGTTGTGCCAAAGGGCGATTTAAGGCGTGAAGCGCTAATGCGTTACGCATATAACTTACAGGCTCTTATAGTGCAACGGTGTGGCGTAAAGAAAAGACAATGTTATTTTTTCGCCTTTGTATTGTCGTACTTAATGGATACTTATTACGGGTTACCCCAACCGCCCACAGGGTTTTTGAAAGAAAAAAATAAAAAAAAAATACGGGAAAATTACGGGGGAAATTTGACGTGGTAATATTTAAAAATAGGAACTATATAGGCCTAAGCTACAGGATATGCTGCAAACTATGATGAATAAAAAAATACGAATAACGTGTGTTGTGCGGGGGGGGGAGGGGGCATCTACATGGCGAGGAACTTTATATGGGAGTTTGAGGAGTTAGGAAAATTGTGAAAAAACAGGAAATACAGATTACCCCAAGGGGAGTGGGCCCTACGTTTGATTTAAAAAAACTAGTACACGAACCTATACGGGATATTAAAAATATTGAAGTTTATTATTTTAAAAAAAAACAAAGCACAAAAATAAAATATTACCAAAAAGTTATACGGGATTAATATTCAGTCGACGTTCCTTAGAAATCGGTAACAATATGAGCTATAGGAAATGATAGGTACGGGAATTTGAGGTATTAAGGTATTAAAAGTGTTTAAAAATAACAAAAATTTGCGACCGCGGGGGGAGTCCTAAAAGTTCAGGGAAGGTTTGTGCGTCTCGCCTATGCATGTGTATCACTTCTTCAGGATCGTTTCAGGTCCAGTGATCGCTCCCGTTCAATCAACTAGGGGAGCCTCGAGCGAAGCGTGGGCCTCCCGCTCAAGTATACTAAAGTTTTGGCCACATGCCAAACCCTAATTACTACTAGAAGCCCCCAAGTAACAGATAGAAGCTTTTATTCCTAGAGGATACAAATTTTTCATATCGTAATTTTTTCACACTTTTATATTTTTTTAAAAAGTGAGCAGTTCTGTATTTCTGGTTATAACGGAGTGGAACTGGACATACTTGGATGCACTGAGCAGGGGCGGATTTAGAGGGGGGCGCACCCTCGGCGCGCGCCCCCTCTATTTTTTGCAGACAACAGGGCCGCCGCATATAGTTCGCCGCGGGAGCGAACTTTCTGTAAATCTATTAAAAATGACTTTTTACCACTAGCGCCCGTTTTAGATATATCTAAGAATGATGGTACAGGGCGTCGGGCGCCGTGTGTGTTTTGTAAATCTATTTTTGGGGACGCCCCAGGAAACCCCCCCCCCACCCAACCCACCCACGTCTACTGCCGAGCGAAGCGAGCCCGAAAATTTGCAGCCCCCCCCCTCTATGAGAAATTCTGGTCCAGAAACATAATGAGGGTAGGATATGGGGGATATATAGCGTCAGTTTAGTAAATTGAGGTGCTTATCCAGTCCAGCTGTGAAAAATGGGTTAAGGGGTAGAGGAATCATTCTCTGTGAAAAGGGACTAATTGTCATGTATGACTTTCTCTTGCAGAGAGCTGATAGCTTCATGTCCAGTACAAGAGGTTTATCAATGTTTAGTGATGAATTACCTTAAAACCAGTGTCAATGAGGCTACACGTTCATCAGATGAAATGAGAAGAAATTCAGGTTGGTGTCAATAATCTTTTCGGCCAGGCAACCTGTAACCAGCAGTAAAAATAAATTTACAAATATTTAACCCATGAGCATACCACAAACCTATGATACAATGGTTGTAGGCTCATTACAGGAACAACATAGATAGCTCTCTGGTATCAATCCAATATTGATTTTATATCTCTGTGGAACCATATCACCATTCTTCAGTATCTCTGTATTGCTCATACAGAGATTACCTTCTACAATTTGTTTTTCAAAACTTGTTGGAACACTTTGTGCAAGATTTGGTTCCCGCCCCCTCTTTTCAATGTTCATGAGGACACACTTGAAGCAAATCTCGCACATATTATTTTCAACACTTGCTTGGGAGGGGATGGGGGGGAGGGGAAAGAAGGTTATTAGTTTACAATGCGTTTCAAGCCTTTATCACTTTCATAGCTGCCAAATATTTAGAGAGGAATAAAAGGTATGATTTTGGCGAACCGGGACTCTTCTTTACGACGAATGAACCCAAGGCGATACCATTATTTTAAGTGGAAAGAAGACGGCCGGACGGCCGAGTTCGTCCACGCAAAAATAATGGTGTGTCTGCCGGGTTTCAATTCGTCGTAAGAGAAGTACCGGTCCCAAAATCCATACCTTTATTATATTCTTAAAACACTTATCATTAAGATCTCTTTAACCCAAATTTCGCGATACTTTGCTTTAGGTTCTCTTCTTAACTTACAACAAAGAAAGGACTGCCACCACCCTCAGAAGTAAGTGACAACAATCTACGAAACAACCCGTTTTGAACGCAACGATCATACGACCGAGACGCAACGTTGGCAGACGCGAGCGAACGTAGCAAAACGCGGTATGATGCGAGCGCTTTAACCTAAAATAAACAAAACAATACGAAGGCGCGTACTACCTGGGTTCAACTTACCGAAGTAACCAGGCATCAGCCAATGAAATTGCTCACTTTTCCCACAGCGTTTAAGAATAACAGGTGTTCCAAGGGGGACTTATGAACAAGATTGTAGGAACCAATTGAAAAGAGTGCTTAGAGTCAAAAATAGGCAGGTAGACTTGATTACCACCAAAAGGGGTCTCATAACATTGCGAACTGATATAGAATAATGTAGGTGCAAGACACCGCGAGACGCAGGCGTTTGTTAGTATTTGTATTACTGCGTGGTGAGTTGCCACTGGCTGTGACTAGCTCGAGTAGGGGTTACTTTCACGCGCGGAACGATAAAACAACAGAATATAATTCAGCCTATTTGCTGGTAATCAAAGTATAGTGAGAACCAGGGGGGGTTAACAATTATGAAGTCAATACCATCACCACATCATATGTTATCTGCCTTTGATATTCTCATGCAATGTGGTATAAAAATGCGAAAGATACGTTCTTTGATTTTGTCATTGTTCGGTCTCGAGTTTGAACCGGGTGACGTCATGAAGTGACTCTGCATTTGCTATAGGTGCTTGATTGTGCCGCCTTTTGTTTGCTTGCTAAAGGCTGCGAATTCCAAGGTCGGTGCGTGTGTTTATTGGGTGCAAACCTAACACGCACAGTGATGTCGCCCTCAAACTTGAGACGAACAGAGTTTTATAGTGTTGCCTGAGGATAATTGACAATATTTTTCCCTCCTCTAAAAGCTACAACCAAAGATTGGCATATGGTCCACTCTAGAGTACCACACAACATTTCATACCTGCACACTGGATCTGGTTTCCCAGTCTTTGCGGACTTGATAGGCGGCTTGCTTGTTAAGTTTCGTCGTTAGATTGACATTAACACCATGATCCATCGTAGAAAACGACCGGTACCAAGTTAGGATGCTCTGGGTGGAGTCCAAAGACACATCACCCCGCTGGTCGGTGGGATAGATGTACTCGGGGAATGCGGAATTCTTCATTGATAACAAAGAATATACCACGGGTTGCTTCATGAAATCATCTGAAAAAAAAGTTAATAATTAAAAAATCGCTGTGAGAAGATAATACTACTATTACATGACGGTGGATACAAAATCATCATTGTGCACTAGTACGGTTCAAAACTCTACCTTCGAAGTCTCAAGGAAGCTAGCTATGGAGACCTATGTTTTCCGACGTTCGAGCATTTACATTCTTCATTGAAGAACACAGAATCATATCACGGGTTTGCTTCATTGAAATCATCTGAAAAAAAAGTTAATAATAAAAATCCGTTGAGAGATACATTCCTACGAGTACATGACGGTGGAGGAACAAATTCCATCATTGTGCACTTCCTAAGATCCGGTTCAACTATACACTTCAGAAGACACTGTAACATGATGGTTGAATACTTAAGAAAATTAAGTAATTTTGTATTTTGTCCAGTTTAATTCTCTATCTCAACCTATCAATTCTGACTTGAAGGTGGTTTTACTTGGAACAAAGAGCTTGCTTGCTGGTGTGCCAAATTACTTTGCTTTTTGTAATATTTGTTCTCAAGGAAGCTAGATATGGGAGGAACTATGTTTTCCGACCGTAGAGCATTTTACATGCGCAAATCAAGTCGGCAATAAGAAAAAAAATACCAGATTAGAATTGAAATACCGGGACATAATATCACTCTTATACTCTGGTCATAATTTCTTGGGACATGTTGGTACGTGCGCCCGGGATTCCTCGCCAAAATAACGTAACGTGGATTGCACATCGGGCACAGTTCACACAAGAGATACGCAGGCGTATGTCATGTCCAATAAATAAGTCCCAGAGTATAATCTGTTAATGAGGCCAATGAGGATGGCGTAGGGATACAAGAAGGTCTTAATTGATTAAAGGGACAAGGAGGAGATTTTTGAGGATAGGCAAATTTCTCAATTTGCCATTTTGATTTCTGGTCCGTGCAAAACAGAAAATGCAAAAAAAGTTCATCATCTTAAAGATCTCAATACATCATGACGGTTATTTAGCTATTCACTGCAGGTGTTGATCTAATTGGTAATCATTCAAATATGCAAAAAACTTGGGTTGAAATTGGGGGCATCATCTTTCTTGAAATGTCCTAGTGTCTCTTAATTTAAACGAAGAATGAAATGCAATGGAAGATACAAGTGTTCTCGGCCAAATTACTCTTGTGAGTGATTTTTTTATCATTAAATAAGACAACCATTTTCAAACTGCACTTAAACTTTACAAGAGCATGGCCAACAGGCACAAAGATGCTTATTTTGGGGTTGTCACCGAGCGATGTGAAGGGGCTAACCCTTCTCTTAGCGCTATGTCATAGGTAAATTTACATAGTGGCAGTAATGTGGGGCCCTCCTGGTCCCTGTATTCATCTGACACATCCTCCCAATACTTGAAATCTACAAGAAATGGAGAGTTTTACATCAGGTAAGGCAGCAAGGGGTGGATTTCACAACACATCATAAACCCAGCTAAGTCAAACACATCTTGATGGTCCCAGAGATAGAGCGGTTTATTTATCCGAATTTACCAAGTGTCTTGTTATGATTTCTGTATAGGTCATCCCTTGGGATCAACCAAAAACACACAGTCTTAAGGGTGCAGTGAGTGGTGGACCGTGACGTCAGAGTTCAATGACCTCTAAATTTGCATTTTCTTCACGTCAAAATCGTTACTTTAGCGCTAGAGGTCAACAGACTAAAACTCAATTTGGGCAAGTGTGGTATCATATTAAAGCTAACAAAATTATCTATCATGAATAGCTACACATTTGAATTTCTTGAAAGTGTAAGTTGTAGCTGTGCCAAAAAAGATGTCTTTTATGACTTTTTTCAATTTTTTGCATCAACTTTTGTCACAAATACGTGTACATATGTCACAATGGATGGCAATATTCTCTCCATATTTTCAGAAAAAGCGTTTATATATTTGCCAATAATATCCGTAAATCGATTAGTTATACTTTGTTTTATTGTTTTAGTTATGACATTTTAAAAACCTGTTCACCAGTCTTCTATTTTCCGCCTTTATTTTCCAAGTTGTGGTTGTTTGATAGACACAAAGGGAGTAACAACACTGATAGAATTTTGGGTAAATTTTGGTATCACATTAGGCTAATACATTACTATTCAGATACAGGTAAAACGGGTTAATTCTGGAATGTGTAAAGGTGCCCAAAATTATTATATGTAAGTGTGTTGTCCAACATTGTACCCACCAATTCTCCAGATTATCAGAACATAGGCATCAAGTGCATCTTCTAAGTAGTGAATGCTGCATTAATTGCTCATATATTCCGATCAATGTCATGGATGACCTCACCTTGGATATGAAGTGCAGCAGCAATAATCGTGCTAAGTAAACACATGGAAGTCATTTTAAAAACTTATTCCTCAAGAATCCTTGGTTTAATGTGACGGAAAAGTCAATATCGGACCCTATAATGGCAGATTCCGTTCCAACAATAATCCACAATGAGGTCCTCAAGTCTCATATCAAAGCAAGGTAAAGATTGTACCTTCCAGAGGTTAATAAAAAAAAAAAAACAGATGCATCGGGTGCAATTTTCCTGAAAAATTGCTTAGAAACAACTAGTCTTAACAAACTGAGAGTAAAATCAGGATTGAAACTCCTTTTGGTCTGCTATTTGTTGCCTTTCTATGTTTGCTGGGTTTATAAATAATAAAATATTTAATTTCTTAAAGCGCAACAAATGCCACCGAGTGCGCAGGGCACCGCTTTGGAGCGTCTTGGCTGCTCAGATCATCACAAGACGAGTAAATCCAGAACGACCAGGAAGGCTTTATGGAAAGATGTGTAATTTAGATGGCAGAAGGAAACCCAAGTTCTCGGAGAAAAAAAACCTGCGATGACGGTAGGTAGTGGGCAGGCAGAACAAATACAACAAATAACCTTTCCCAGGGATTCGAACCCCGCGGACGCGTGGTGAAAGGCGAGTGGATTGGGCCACTACCTAGCTTCGCCCTCCCAAACAAGTTATAGTCATGCCTCGGGAAGGTTGTAAATATATGGAGTACATTTGCCATTGTACTGATTTTTTAAAGGATTTTCCAACTTGCAACGTTGTCCGACATTTGGTCCCATTACACCGTTGGAGCAGATTATTCATACATGAGATTGGTAATTTTGGATGCGATATTAAATGTGGAAAACTTCTTTGTTTTTCTTCTTCAGAATCTGTAATGCTTCCACATTTCATGTCTTGAGCTTTATTTGTCTTGATAAAATGCAGCTTTCAAGACAAACGGAATTGTGCATTCACAAAGAGTGCACAGCATGGATTACCTGCTCCCATTTACTGCTTCTATTGTAGACTATCTATTGGTATCCGGGGGGGGGGGGGGCACTCAGATTTGAAAGTGCGGGGATGTGGCGGATTGGACTTTCAGAAGTAGGGGGAATTTCTGAATGGACCTTTAAGGAAAAAGGGGTCATTTGGTGGAGAGGCCAAATGGGGGTCAATCAACTAGCCGCTCATACACATTTTGTAAAAAAAGGGGGGAATTTTGGTTTTTTAAAGTTTTTATTTAGATTGTGCTTTTATCTTGTTATAACATTAAAAGGGGCTTCCTGCTCTGCGAGAGCATGAAATAGAACTAAGGAAGCCATTCCAGCGACATTTGATTTAAAAATGGAGGCATCACTGAGAGTAAAAGAAAAATTTGGGTTCTTCACTTTTCAGTGACAGGAAACATACCCGTCGCGGTTCTCGAGCCACGAAATCCCCCCCTGGCGGGAGCGGTTTTACAAATTTTTAAATATCAGCTGCAAATAACCCCCTTAAAACCCAAAATTCCCCTTAAACCCCCACCCCCCCTTCAACCTGGCAACCCCTTAAACAACTCGTTCAACCCACCTTAAACCAAAACAAGCCCCCCTTAACCCATACACAACCCCCCCTTAAACCCGGACAACCCCTTTAATCCCCGACAACCCACCTTAAAACCCCACCATCCCCCTTCAGCCCAGACAACCCCCTTAAACCCCGACACCCATGGCAACGTCACCCATGCATACTCACATGCGCGCATGCGCGTGCATGTGTGCCAACGTCTGCGTCATGTATAATGCGTATTATGTGCACAAAACCCTTAAAAAACTAAACCAACCCAAAAACCCCCCCCTTAACACCACAAATCCCCATTAAACCCCAACAACCCCTCTACAAACCTAACAACCCCCGTTAAACTTGTTGCAACCGCACCTTAACCCACAACAGCCCCCAAAAAAAACAAAAAAAAAAATTACGCCAACAAACCCCCCTAACCCCCGGACACCCCTTAAACCCGCACAACAAACCCACCTTAAACCCCCAACAATCCACCCTTAAGCGCAGACAACCCCCCTTAAACCCAGACAAACCCCTTTAAAAAAACCCAACAACCCACCTTCAACCCAACAATCCCCCTTAGTCAGACAACCCCCCTTAAACCTGGACAACCCCCTTTAAAAACCCGAAAACCAACCTTAAACCCAACAATCCCCCCCCTTACACCCAACACCCACCTTAAAAGCTTGACACCCGCCCTTAAACCCTGACAACCCCCTGCCAACACCTGGACACCAACCCCCCTTAAACTCGGGCACCACCTTAAAAACCACAACAAGCCCACTTAAGCCCAGACAAACCCCCCCTTCAACCCCGGGACACCCCTTTAAAAACCGGACAACCCCCTTAAACCCAACAATCCCCCTTAAAGTCAGACAACCCCCCTTAGAACCCGACAACCCCCCTTAAACCCAGACAACCCACCCACCTTAACCCAACATCCCTTACACCCAACAAGCCCCCTAAAGCTGGACAAAACCCCCTTAAACCCCAGACAACCGAACCCCCCCCCTTAAACTGGACAACCCCCCTTAACTCGTCAACCCCCACCTTAACGCACAACAAGCCCCCTTAAGCCCCGACAACCCACCTTACACCCAAACAATCCCCCTTAACCCAACAACCCTCTTATAGCTGGACAACCCCCCTTAAACCCGGACAAACCCCCCTTAAACCCGGACAACCCCCTTTAAACCCAGACACCCCACTTAAAACCCCTACAACCCACCTTAAAAACCCCAATCAATCTCCCTTAAACGCCAACAACCCCCCTTAACGCGCTGGACAACCCCACCCCCCTTAACCTGGACAACCCCCTTAAATCCCGTACAACCCACCTTAAACTAATCCTAATCAGGGCGAGAGTACATGATTCCCTCCCCCCCCCTCCATCAATTTTCATCAAAATCGCCCTTATGGATCTTCAGATTGTTTGTTCCAAAGTTTTTTGGGTGAAAATACCCCAAATTTATCCCATAATATGCAAATTAGCTATTGAAAATTAGCAGATCATGGCAGCCACAAACTCATCACGCGAGAGTAACATGATTCCCCACCCCTCCACCACGTTTCATCACATCGGACTTATGGATCTTCAGATGTTTGTTCCCAACTTTTTGGGTAAAAATACCCCAAATTAACTTCATTAATTTAATGCAAATTAGGTACCTAAGTAGCAATGCCCACGCCCATAATCTAATCATGTCATAATGGGCAATGGCAGTCCAATCCCACCCACCACGTTACATCCCCATAACCCTAATGGGGCTCATGTAATCGCGTTCACAAGATTGTTGGGTAAAAATACCACCCCAATTAACTCGATTCATTATGCAAATTAGGTCCTAATAGCATATGCAACGCCCATAATCTAATAAAGATGAGGGCATGGCAGTCCGATCCCACCCCCATCACATCACCATAACCCTTATTGGTCTCCTCATGTTTCGGCGTCACAAGATTTTGTTTGACGACGGCCGACGCGCCGCAAGCTTTTTTGGGTAACATAACCCCCAAATTAAACATCAGGAATTATGCAAATCAGGTACCCTAATTTAGGCAATATGGCCCACGCGCCCATAATCTATCAGATGAAGGGCATGGCAGTCGGATCCCACCCAACAAGTCACATCACCATCAACCCTTATGGGTCTCATGTTATTCGCGTCACAGAATTGTTGGGATAAAAATACCACCCAAATTAACTCATTAATTATGCAAATTAGTACCTAATTAGATGCCCACGCCCATACCTAATTCAAAGATGAAGGGCATGGCAGTCCGAAGGCCCACCCACCAAGTTCCACATCACGCATAACCCTTATGGGTCTCAATGTTTCCGCGTTCACAAGATTGTGTTGGACGCCGCGACGGCCGCCTTGACTGATAGCATAATCCCCCCCATCCCCCTTCTGCTTTTCAAGCCAGGGGGATAACCCTGTATTGGGGGTCTCATGTAATCGCGTTCACAAGATTGTTTGGACTCCCCGCCGACGGTCCCCGCCGACACCGCGCCGCCGCCGCCTTGACTGATATCATATCCCCCTTCTGCTTTTCAAGCAGGGGGAAACAGGGGGTCATTCATTGACAGCAGGTTTAAAAGGGGGGGCTTTCATTGACAGCATGTTTAAAAGGGGGTTCTTTTCACACAAAAAGATTGACAACGGGTTTTTAAAAAGGGGTCAATAGTGCCGCACATCCCATCAGTCACAATTTTTAAGGGAGTGCAAACCCCCCCCCCCCCCTCGGGTGTATCTAGGCATCACACAATGGGGCCCTGAGAATAAAGAAAGGATCTTGTTTGCTGACAGCATTAAGTCTTCAGACCCACCCTGTTTATCCCCGCAAAACAGTCTCTCGCCACCAAGATTTAGTTATGCCAAGTGCCCGTATAATTGCCATGACGTAAATAATCACAGCAAACCCCGATTGATGGGGAACCCAAACACCAGAAATTGGCAGATGGCAGACAGCAGTAAGTTTTGGCCAATCATCTTTTCTTGGAAAAAAAGTTGGCCAATATAAATGCTGACATAAAGGTGGACCTATGAAGATAGGCCATACGTAGAAGTACATTTTTAACAAATGAAAAAGGACAGGCTTGAAACATTGTATTCAACAAAAATATAATGTTGATGTTTTTTAAAAAAACCAAACTACAGATACTAGTTTTTTTGGTGTATTTACTGGTAGACAAGCTGATATTCATTGTTCATGTCTATCTATTGGCTGCATAAATGGTACCTAACAAGTGAAAAGCTTAGGCAACAAAGAAATTGGGAACATATACATACATGGATACAAATACCTGAATTATGAGACTCTCAGTGCAATGCCAAATTTAAATACAAATGTTCTTGTATCTTAATTAAAATTTTGATATTCTTTCGTGATATTAAATCTATCCTTATGCTTCACTGCGTGTGACCCTGTAATAGAGTCATAACCACCTGAAATAAACAGCAAAACAACAAAATTGGGTGAAACCGTTTTTTAATAACTAAATAACAACCGTAATTAAGTTTTCTTATCTAGATATCGATATTATATCCACCCTGTTAATTTTTTTCATGCCATAATCTAAAAAGGAAACAGAGTGACTAATCAAAGTGTTGGTTGGTGATGTACCTATATTTATGAATTAGTGGAAATATTGCATTATTCATATTCATTTACTTTTTATAAAAAAAATAAAAAAGTGTTTAATTAAAAAATAAATAAAATATTTTGGCCATATGGAATACGTAAATTTGGTAACACATTAAAGCAGCATTTAGCTTAATGTATACTAAAAATATCCCAAAATTCCATTAGTGTTTATCCCCGTTATGGTCTATAAACAACACCACCCCCAGAAATAAAGGGACGAAATTAATTCGTCTTCCAAAGAGGGGGGGGTGTGCTCTGGTGAGCTAAAATGCCAAAAGTTTTCATAACAAGCTTCAGAGCAATCTTTTCTCATCTTTACCAGTCATTTAGTGAAAAAATATGATGGTCGCACCTTCACCGGGGGTAGGGAATGCTGAGAAAAGAGTAGTCTCAGGGGAGCCATCAAAAGTCGAAGGGTGGGGTACATTTTTTGAAAAAATATTATGCACAGTATTGGCTCTAAAAGCTTTGCTTATTAAAAAACTATTCAATGCCACCGTTTAGAGCTGAAAACCATGTTGAATATATGGTATTCTACCTTTTAGCACAAAATGGGATTTTTGCCTATTGCTGTGGAAAATGCCATTCGGACGACTTGTGGAGGTTAACATCATTTTGACGCCATACTAGGTATGTTAGTACTTATGTTGGTATCAATGGAAAGAAGAGGACCATACTATCCATTGCTACAAAATCAAAGCATGGGTGCTTTATAACAAAATCTCGAGGGGGGTGGCAACCATCTTCTCCTTGGTCAACCTTGGTGTTACAAAAGAGGCTTCGGGGGGGTGGGGGGGGGGGTGGATATTTGGGGGGGGGGGGGTCGGGGGGGGGGGGAGGGGGGGGGGGGGGCTTAAGGCGAGGGTTAAAACACATTGGGTGAACGGTGCTTCAAAATGTCAAAACTAAAAAATAAACAAAGTAAATACTCATCTTCTGGATATATGCACAATAAGGTGACTAATTGTGGAAATATGAAGAGAAATATTGCCATCTTATTTACATCTTTACCATATGATACAAAGTGATGCACAAAATTGAAAAACAGTCGTAAAAATTCAACTTTTTTGGCACATTGCCAACTTATACTTTCAAAGAAATGCAATGTTTTAAACTTATCCACTGAATAGATACTTTTGTTATTAGTGAAGTAGATAACCATAAGCATCGTGCACTTCGGACAAAAGCATGAACGTGGGGCCAGCCATTCCTTGGGGTGCACAAAGCAAATTTAGAGGGGTGCCCAAATATCTGACCATCTCTTAATGACGTCATATGCCCACCTCCCCTTTTTTCATATTGCTTAATTATGTCAAAATGGGAATTCCCCCTCAGAAAACCATCATTTTGTGGTATCAAATTAAAGCCTGAAACATAAAGATTGTCTTAAAAGATACTTTAGTAGGGTATCTTGGCATTTGGGGTCTTATAGGTCTTAAAGGTCATTGGAGGTCATTTGACTATTATATTTTATACCAAATTTGGTTATCAAATTTCCACCACAATGCGTGCATACAATAAAGAGCATTTCCCGTATTTATGTCAAACAAATTTTGAAATTCAAAAAATAAAAATGATCCAAATAACTCTTGATTTTTTGTTTCATATCACATGTAAATACTATGAGTTTCATGAACAATAGCATATATTGGAATTTCCACACAATTAGATTTTGTTTGATATTACAAAAAGTTGACATGCTGTTGCCGTAACATTCCCAAATGGGCATTATCAGCACCTTGTTATACTCCTTTTGATGTTATTTAAACAAACAGGATTGAAAATTTGAAAAGTTGGTAATAACTTCTTCATTTTTGTTCTTTTTAAGAATCTGTGGTCTTATTAAGAAATGAGGACATTTCGTCATTGAGGAGGTACAATTAAAACTTCTGTCACATGTCACAACGGTTATCATTGGGAAATTTTAACCCCTCAAGTGAACACCTTTGAAAATTTTATCTTTGTTTTTTTTTTTTTTTTCTTCAGCTTAAATCGCCCTAATTTGTTACAGATCCTGTTAAAAAAACTAATAAAGTTTTGCAAAAGGTGGCCTGTTACTAAAACACCACGATGTACTCAAAAGTCACTTTTTGTGTGTACGTCCACAAGGGGGGGGGGGTGTTTTTTTGAAGTTTTTATCTTTTTTTAAAATGTAAATGTATTGGAATTTAAACTTTTTTCAGGTCTAATTCTTCTGGCAGAGTCTACTTCAAATACAATTCCAAAAATCAAAAACCTGAATAATTAGAGTTCTGGTTCTGAACGTCACTGGATATACCTTTCCATGACAAGGCAACAAGTCCGAGCAACAAAAATCCTGTGGGCGGTGGCGATCCACTCAGTTCCTAAGCAAATGAGGTATTTCTGCAGCCATACTTCCAGCAGTTCTCTACTTACCTTGGTTATTTCAGGTGGCAAGGTCTACCATTAGCTTTAGGAGTTGTGAACATCTGAGTCAGTAGCTAGCAGTCCAACCAGAGCCTCTAAGATCTGGAGTTTTTTGATGGGCATGCAGGAGAACTTTATTATGTCCTTTTTTATAACCCAGTTCGATGTCCTCACAATCCCTCTGATATTTTCAGGATAGCTTTTACGCCATGGAATTGAAATCTATGGTTCCTGGCATAAAGACCAGGGTGCTAGTGCTTCCCAGCACCCTGTTGCATAGCACAAAGTCTTGTGATAGCGAGTGCAACATCAATATCACATCAAGAACTATAATTGAAATCAAGAAATTATTATCACAGTATTGGAATGTTGGGCTCTTTGTCATCAATTGTTCAAGATGTGGCCTTTTATGCACTGAAAGTATGTACACATAACGGTATATTACAATTCCTCAAAACCCAATTCTCTCGTCTTTTCAATTGTATTTCCGTATGACAATGAAGGCTGTACACTACAACCGGTCGGTGAGGTGAATTAATTTAAAATGCCTTGACCAAGGTTACTTTCATTACAGTCTCAAATCTAGAAAAAGTAATCTAATCCTCAAAAGTAGTTGCGAGCTGCAACAGCATATCCGTTCAAGCTTTGGCCCAAATAAAGTGCTGAGACCTGATGGTTGCGCCAGGTCCTTGCCATGTGCCACTTTCAGAATTGATTAGAAGTTTCTTAAAACACGGCAAATACATACCTGCTTCTACAAGACGGTGTTGTCCAACAAGATCCACCAAGAATCTTGCCAATCATGTCCACAACACAGAGCCATTTCTATGTGAGGCCAAGCATTGTGTTCTGACTGTGTTTTACAGTCACCAATGAACTCCTTCTCAAATCTATCTGCTCTTCCTTGTTTGTATTTGTTCAGTTTTGTCTTTTCTTTAAGAGATTCATTAATTATGTGCAGTGCAGAGTTCCTGGACGTGGTTTTCTACAGTTTTGGACAAGGAAAGAACTGCCTGTGCTTCAAGTATTTATCCTGTTTAAATGGCGGTATCTGTGAACTACGTTTGTGTGGGTACCTCTGAGCAGTTTCGATAAATGTCAGGGTCAAAATGGTATTTGTGCTCAATTGTTACAAGATCCCTTCAAGAAATCCTGTCCAATATCTCGGTATCTTGTAGAACTCCTCCTGACACCCCTCCTCATTTTTATCAAACGTTATTGTGTTCATTAATATAAAATTTGCAACTTTCTAGATAAATTTGAAACAAATACAAGCCAATGAACGTCCCAGTGGATTGACTTTTCTCTGTGTGGCCATCATTTTGTGTACGTCTTTTTGTATTATTGACTATTATTTTTATTTTTTACTTGATATTTAAATTTTCTATTTTGATTGAATTAACCTTTACCCCTAAAACTCCATCTGTCTCAAACGTTTTGATCTTGGAACTCTAAGCTATTAACTTTTTAAAATGTTATTAATTTTTTGTTTTTTTCAAATTATTTATTTATTTTACTATTTTATTTATTCAGTTTTTAAATGGTTTTTAATTTTATTTCATTATTTTTTGTTGTGGTTTTAAGAACAAGTTTAAGATGGAATGCCATACGCCATTTCAACATATTTTGAAGACATTTTTAATAGCGATGTCCCCCCTCCCTTGTCCCCACTGACCGGACTTGCTGAAATCGGCAACCATCAACCTGGTACAAACATAACCATGTATTGACTAGTTTATAATCTCTGCAAGCAAATGCTTCTGCTGTACTCGTAGTATAAACATCCACTTAAAACAACAGCTCTTCACAAAGATGTCCAACAAAACGGCAATAAACATTCGGCTGGAGTATAGTTTTAGTGTTATATACTGCACAATTGACTAATAATACTAAATTAAAACCAAAACGACCTGTTGGAATATGTAGGGAATAGGGGTCAAAATTTTGTACTGGGTAAAATTGTAATTGTTCGATTAATAATGTATAGTTCACAGTATCTGTGATCTATAGTTTTATTACAATAGCCATAACAGTTCACGTCATCCTGGTAAAATTTGGTCAATTTTTCTCCAAACTGGGTTTAAATTTGTTCTTTGGTCATACTATATACTAAATTGTATTAGATCTTAGTTTGACAGTTCAATAAGAAATATAGTTTATAGTTAGTGACATCACATAGCCCCAGTCACTTTTGCATTCTAATTATGCAACAACATATCATATAAGGTGCACCAGTATATTTTGGGCTCATATACCAGTAGACTACTAATATTTTACAAACGGGTAATCTAAAATTTGTACCCCATTGTGACCTTGACCGTAATCCTTGAAAGGCGATGAACATACTTTTCTGCTCATTTCGACCATTTACCCTTCAATATTTTACTGTATAAACCTTGCCCCCATACATATTCTACTACTTTGATTTTGGTAAACTTTTGGATATGTTACGTTGTTCTTAAAGGTTTCCCAATACAATTCCTGGATAAATAGATTTGTGGCAATTAGTTATTAGTCTTATGTTTTCTTAATTTGATTGGCCTATCAATAACCTGACTTAAAAGAAGGCTGAAAATAAGTGCAAGTGATTTTAATTGTATAAATTTAAAAGGCCATTTATACATGACCCCTCAAGTTACCGATTACTGTGTGCCATACTAATAATACAAGGGGCGTGGTTATGGACCTTATTATTGCAGTAAAGTAGTTGTGGTGCTTTCTTCTCCATGCAATGTTTCTCAACATAACCCATAGAGTGACCACTGGGATATCACATTTTGATTTTGACACTTTGACACCAGCCTTAACTACGGTTACAACTACAATCTGGCCATTGTATCGAATGACCTTAATGACCCAAACTGACTCTGTCTTACCAAATATTCAATCCTTTAGATCATTTTAGACGTCTACATGTCTCAAGCTTTATTTTGATACCAAACTGATATGATTATTGAAAGTAAGGAGTTTAACTTACTACGAATATGTATAAAAAAAGGGCTTGGCCTATGACTCATTAGGTGTGGTCGAAAATTTTTGGGCACCCCTTCTAAATTGCTTTAACATACCCCAAGGAAGGTTTGTGCCAAGTTCCATGCTTTTGTCCAGAAGGCACTATCTTGGTGGAAATTAGGACTTATCTACTTCACTATGATTTAATATGATACCAACCTTGGCCCAAGTTTGAGTTTAGTCTGTGACCCCTAGCGCTAAAGTAACGATTTTGGTGAAGAACATGCAATTTAGAGGTCCTTGACCTCTGACGTCACGGTCCACACCCACCACCACTCACTGAGCTTAAACTTTGTGTTTTGGATTCCCAAGGTATGACCTATACAATTCTAACAGACACTTGGTAATTTCGGATAATAAAATGCCTCTACTATCTCTGGGACCGATAATAATGGAGATTTTCTAACATACCACCTTAGGCTGTCTTTGCTAGAATGGGTCATAGGAAGGGTTGAAATCTTTGTGGAAATCACACCAGTTTTTTAGATAGCTTGACAGCAAGTTCTGGTCACAATGTGTACGCCGCATTTCTTTGAATGCTGACAAGATACCTACTTAAGTATCTTTTAATACTCTATGTGAATTTGAGCATGTTGAAAAGTCTTGGGGTCTCTCTGAGACCATGTGACAGATCCCCTCCGTTGGGTCAATTAAGTTTTATTTCTTGTTCGGTTTCCTGTAACAGTTGCCATTTCCGCAGCTCAGGCACAACACCTACTTGCCACATTGAACACCAAAATCAGAATGCATGTGTCCCGAACACCTCATCACGAACGCCATCATATGTCAATGAGGTGCGTATCCGATCAATTACTTTTGCTCCAATAAATTCTCACACAGCAGTATTGCCAGTGTGAGGTTTATCCAGCCACCCTCGTTTAGCGTGGGGGGTGGGATAAAACCGGATTTAACCTTTGGTTGATACTAAACTAATTAACATGTCACATTGTCTACAGATCACACAGAAGTGAACAAATGCAAGGTTGGAAGGGTACAAAACTCGATCTGCTGGATAGACATGGAATGGGCTTTATTGCTCTGGTGAAAATATTCCACTAACACAGGGGGGATCCCCAAAACAGATCAGCATTATTGCAATGGATAGCTCAACAAAAAACACGTCCATCCTTCAACTTTGTGTGTGTGTGTAAACCAATTCAAGCTGCAACTTTTCTGTAGGCATTCGTGAGCTACTAAAAATAATAGATGCTAATCCAACAGTACCAAAATCTCATCAAGAAAAATTGGTTGCCTGGGCCTACAAAATATGGTATTTTGCTTTAACCCCCTTGGTACTATATCTGATACAATCGTCTGATTGGTTCATTACAGGAGACAACACGAGATAGCCCTTGGAACCAATCAAAACAGCAGTGATTAATCTCTCTGTGTAAAAACCATACCAACAGTCGTACAGTACCTCTCTTTGCTCCTTAATGAACTATTACCTACCAGAAAACCAATCAACATAGTGCTCAGATACTGATTGATGGGCAGGTATGTAAATAGGGGTTAGAAGAAGTTTAATCTACCTTGTGCTACATCATCCAAAAGTGTTTTGGTTAAACCATGCGTTCAATATCTTGGCTGCTCTCGATGCGAGAAATGTCATCATTTGTGTCTCTAGGCAGCAGTGTCTTCTTTGGCTCTCATCCTCTTTTGGATGGTGCTGCTTCTTTTCTTGGTGTTTCCTGTGGGCAGAGACAATTTTATCGGCAAAGATGTTAACATTATTTACCGTTTTGGGGACTTCGTTATCGGGCCAAGGTGTACAAAGCATTTTTTTTGATATTCACTTATTTGTTGATTGAGAAGTTTCAAAATAACTGTAAATAACCATGGAAGCATTTTCCGTCAAAGATCATTCAAAATCAAATATTTCAGTCCAAAAGATCATGCCAATTTTTTTTTTATATGGTGCCAGGTGTACATGTAAGATGAATTGCTCTATTGCAAAAAAGAAAAAAAGGATGGATAAAAATCCAAGTCCCCAGCAATGGCATTGAAACAGATGGTGTCAATTGTGAACATGGAAGACTTGCATCTTACTAGAGCTATTTTAGTTAGTAACTCAATAAATTCAATAATGATTAGTGATGATTCTCCTTTAATGTTGTGTTTTTTTGTTTAAATTGTTGCAATGTTGTCATTGCCTTTACAATTTTGTTTGATTCCCCCACCGAAAATTGGTTATGAATCTACAGTTGAATACTTAGCTAGTATACAGGGTTTGGTGCATTTGATTTGAGTACATCTATTGAATGCTATTTAAGAAAACTAAGACAGCACCAATGTAAACAACCTTATTATGTGCAGCGACTTCAATGCTCCTGATTTAAATGTTTGTTTTTTTTTTTTGTTCAAGTGTAAAAAAACAGGTTTTTTTTTTTTTTGTGCAAGGTAGGAGCCTCCATTAAGAGAGATTTTAAAAGGCTTTCACACCATTTTGTTTAAAACTTTATTTTTTTAAAATTAACTGTTTGAGAGTGAGAAGGTCCAAAATGTAATTCTTCTGTACCACAAATATATTCATGCTACTCTTAGTTTCGTTAAATCAGGCCGCGATCCAGGGGGGTGCCGGGGGTGCCGTGGCACCCCCACCCAAGCCGCCGGAATATTTTTGGACGGGAAGTGATGTGCGTCAGTATTTTTTCCGACTCCATCTTGACATATGAGACCCTCATCCCTCGTTTTTTAAATTGCGTCGGTTGACATAAGATTGCAAATTTACCTTCCCTAAGTTCCCCACCAACCCCCCCCCAAAAAAAAAATTGCACGTAGTCGACGGAGCTGTGAAATGAGATACATAAAAGATCAACGTCCTACATTGTCTGCTTGGTGTAGATGGCGCTGCTGTATCAGAAAACACACGGAGCCGCGAATAAGTCTGAGATCGAAATTCCGGAGACTTGATAGAAGGTTACGAGAGTCTTATAGGGGCGCACCATTTGACTTCAAGGGGGGTGAAGTTTTCTAAAAAAAAAAAAAAACTGCACCCACCAGATGTAACAAAAAAAAAACTTCCCCGATTCCATTCAGAAAAACTTTACCCGCACCTTATAAAGGGTTTAAAAAAAAACTGGCCCTGTGGAAACACAGAAAAAAGGCACTGGTACTTACGTGGGAAATACTCTTAGACCATAAATTGAAAATTTTGCGTTTTTAAAAGGTAATTACAGACTGATTATAAAGTGTTGGGCTTCTCCTGGTTTGAAAAATTACGACACAATTGACCAATCCTGTACTACTTAAAGCATGCATGAAGCGGCCCGTGTACCAACCTTGACGTGCTCAGTCACAAATTAGCCTTACCAGTTTTCAGACCATTCCTCAAGTACTACAGGTTAAAGTAGCCTAATCTCTATTTTATAATTAAACTTGCAATTTAAATAGGTTGTTGCTCTATGTCCAGCAGTACGTCGAGAGGGTCAAAAAGGGGAATGACCCAGGGCCCGGGTCATAGGGGGGCAGGGGTCCTATGGGGCCCGGGGCCGAGGGGCCAGGGGTCCTAGGGCCTTAAAAAAATTCAGCCTTTGCGGGGTTGTGACGAGAGAGAGAGAGAGAGCGCATGGCGGATACAGGGGGCCGTTTCCCCCTCTTGCGACAACGTTACCTACTTACGTTGAGAAAATACTTTAAACACGAAATTTCATTTTTCCGCCGCTACTGGGGGGGTGCGGTTAAAAATTAGTGCAGTGGCCCTCTTGTTTGAAAAAATACACAAAAACAATTAAATTTTGTTTTAGAAAACGGTGGTCATGAATTAAGTAGAAAACTTTAACCCAATTTCAAATTGTTTCTATCAATATACATGAGAAATGTGAAAAATTGCAAGGGTTCCGCGCTTCGTGCTCTGTACCAAACCCGGGCCGTTATATATAAAACTGTTACATATTATTATTTGTAAAACACAACTAAAACATTCAGCATTTTATGTTAAAAACCTTTTATCATAACTTATTCATTAAACGGAAACGCTTACAAATTATATTTGTTTCTATCAAATTTTCATGAAGAAAAAGTGTTTCGGAAAGTGAAACATTGCCAAGGCTCCGCGCTTCGTGCGGGAGGGGACACCCCCCTCCCGAAAACCCACCCCGGGCCGTCGCCATAACACAAATATGAATAATCTAAATAAAAACACCCATTAAGTCGCATCGATCAACTAATTTATATACAGCTCCACACCACCGCAGTCATGGCCGCCTTCGCTGCCACTGTAACTTCAAAAACACCCCCCTGTATGGGGTTTGGAAAACGATAAGTTGGTTAAAGGGCCCGTAACTCCAATGTTACCCCGGGCCCGCAATTTCTCTCGGCGGCCCTGATGTCCAGAGCTAAACTCTTCAGGAATCCCACTAACTTAAGGTCCAGGAACAATAAGATAAGTGAAAAGTTAAATTAGCCTAAATAACTAAATACTCCTAAGTATCGCCCGCACCCACACCCTCATGGCTTATGCGGCACATGGCTGCATGGCTGGCAACTACATCAGAACAGGAATTTGATTTGCTTTGCAAAACAGTGGTAATGCATTAAAAATTAATAGTTACCATAAAATTTGCAGGAGAAAATGCGTTTTGGAAGGGGGGAGTGAACATTGCAAGAGTTGCACTTGCCGCACTCCCAACAACCCGGAGACTGAGATTATGGTACATCCCTTAACACTTTGCATAACAAATGTTAACCCATAACTTTACAGTTGTGAGTCATAAAAAAAACCCTACCTCAGGAAAGAAAGAATTTTCTTCAAAGGTTCAAAGTTATTGTTGCTTTCAAATGTTTGTTTGGTTGTTTACGATCAACAGGCTATCAGAAGATTTTATGTGCGGGTCTTTCGGACTTCGGGTTCAGAAACTATGTCAATTCTGCGGAGAGACCTGAAAATTCTGTGGACGATTTTAGCAATACAATGCGGAGAGACTGACAACGACGTGTACCATAACACTTATAGCAAAGAAAAAGAAAATTCACACATGCAATTCAGATGGTATCGATTTCTTTTCGACAAAAAACATATCAGTTGAATAAAATGGTCTATTGTGCAGGGTAACCTAATTATATGTAAAATATCTTCAACAAATTGTTCCTCATATAGAGTCAGTTATTGTGAAAATCAACTCCATATCAATGTATAGTAAGAAATAATGAAACTGCTCAGCGATTTGTGTTTTAATCTCTAAGTAAGATTTGCACAAATCAGTAAACTCAGCGTCCATTAAATTGCGAGAAGAACATATAAGCTTAATTTTTCTGTAAAATAAATTGGAATTAAAACTTGAAATTCAATATCGCAGTGTTCTTCATTGAAATACAAAACATTTGGGTGTTCCTTTGGCTCCCAAGTTTCGTTTGTAGGGGAGATAAACCATGAAATCTTGTTGAACCAAAGTAAACTGGGGCTACACCAACTATCTTGACTTTCCTTCTTTGGGAATTAACATTTATTGTTTTCATTTCATTGTCTTTGTAATTACGGGATGATTTAGTTAATCATTTCAATTATTCTAGCACATTTATTGTTTTAACCAATAATTGTGCTATTCAGCAATCAAGCTGAAGCACGTTCACTATGTACAACGTGCATGATCCTGTTTGGTAAAAATCGGCCAAACAGCGATTTTTAGTCTCTCAGCAAAAAGGCATAATTTTTCTCCAAAGTCCAAACACATGACACCAAATAAACTGTTTTTTCTGAAAGCCTTGTTTATCCCTCTTTAAACCACAGCACACATGTGAGCAAAAATAATTCTTGACCTATTTTAATTATATTTATTCTGAAGTAGGGTTTTTTTTGACTCACACTGTATTAACTTTTTAGCATTATATAAAATGTTTCTATCACTTTATATTGTGGGAAAAATGTGTTTGGAAAGCGAACATCGCAAGGTTCCGCCTCGAAGGGGGGACACACCCTCCGCACCTAGACAGCTGATATATACGCACTCTACATGGGAACGTCATGCTAATTCAAACAAAACTTAACCATCAACTATATTTTACGTTTTAAAACTGCTGATTACCTTTAAGCATTATTTCATTTTGTTTCTATCAAATTGCATGGGGAAGGAAAATTGTTTTGGAGAGTTTGATATACGAACTCTCGACGAACACTTTATGCTAATTCAAACAAAACTAATCCATCAACTATTATTTACTTTTTTAAAATGCTGCTCAGCTTATATAGAAGCATAAAAGAATTATACACCACCCCAGAAAGAAGCTTGCTTACGAAACTATGCAGAAAGCTGCTTAGAACTATGCATGACCACTTACAAAATTAACCATCACTATATTTACTCTTAAAATTGCTAATATTCGATCATTAAGGAACACTTAACCAAATTGCAAGTTGTTTCTATCAAATGAATGGGGAAATGGTTTTGGAAAGTAAAGATTGTAAGGAGTTCTGCGCTTCGCGCAGGGAGGGAAACCCCTCCCGCACCCCCCCCCCCCCCAACAACAGCTTGATATACGCTAGCATAAACACTTTATACTAAATTCAAATAAGAGTGACCCATCAAACTATATTTGACTTTTTTTAAAAAGGTTGATCAACTTATCAGCAATATTTCAAATGTTCCATCAATTTGCATGGCGAAAATGTTTTGGAAAGTGAACATGCTTATCTGTAATTGTTTCTTTGTATTAAATATCTTGTATTTGTTATTAAGAAATGTAATTTAATTCTTATTGCAGGTGTTTCTGTAATTGTAGTTTTGGGATATGATTATGAAATTCATTAGACAGAGAGAGCCCACGGGGAGGGAAAGCACAGAATCATGCCAGTAGTGACTCCGTCACCAAAATTCAACAGGGATGATCGGAACCTTACCATTCCACATTCCGGGCTAACATGATAATTTAATCCGATTATTACAATCCAGGACCCCGACAGCACATCCGCTGTCGACAGTCTAAAAAACCAAAAATGATTCATCATGACTGGGCAGTCAAAACGGAACTCCAGCAACAATCCGGACATTCCTAAACATAATGAAATTTTTCAAAATCCGTCTATGGAAGGCCCGTTCTGTCCGTTAAAAAAGACGGTCTCTATTTATGATGCCAATTATTGAGAATGATGTGGACATTTTTTTGTTATAACTGAAAACTGGGTGGTGAAGCGATCATTTGGGTCATTTGACTGATGATTTTTGCGGCTGAGGGATATCCTTTCCTGCACTTCCCAGGAAGTCTGAGGACATGGTGGTGTGGGATAACCACAAAACTTTGACTAAACATTAAAATACACCACGGCATTAACACACCTTCTTTTGAGCATGTTTGGTGGTAATAAACAAAAACTGTGTTAGACTCATCCCTGTGTATCGTCCCCACCTTCCAGGGAAAATGGTCTCAAAATAATGTCAATTCTTAAATGAGTTTTGATTTTACTTCTTAATGAGAGTGCTCTTGTTCCCGCTAAACTGATACTGCGGGGATTTCAACGTGCATGTGGACCTCCCGCTAAACCGGAGTTATTCATTTTTTGGAGATTCTGGCTGCTAATGGTTTACAACATATCTATGGTACGACCCATAAAGATGGTCACACTCTGGACCTGATCATATCTCGGCTTGAAGATGGATTAGTTGATGGGTGGACCTCTGCCTGGGCTAGGCTCTGATCATCGTTTGTAATGGTACGATTAGCAGCCAGAGATCACCACTCATGAGAATTTTTGAGAACTATGTGCACCATAACAAAAATAGAAAGAATATTGACAAGGACTCTCTCTCAAATGACATTTCCATCAATGATGGCAGTCTTGACCATTCGCGAGGGCTCAGTTGATGAGTATGCTTGTAAAATTTGAGGGCGGCTTTAAATAGGTACCGACCATGCACCCTCATCAACAGCGTTCCCGCGTTATTAGACCACGATCACTTTGGTTTAATAAAGTATTGATGATGCCGACGTGTGGAACGTAGACGTTTAGAGAGAAATGGGTTTAAAAACCAGAAATAGTGTCGATATGGATGCATACACTGTTACAATCGCGTGACTGCGTAAACTCATTTCATCATGCTAAGAGGTTTATACAGAGAAACAATTAGAAAAATGCTAACACCAAACCATGTTTGCTATCTGAATAGCTCTGAACCCCAAAACTAAACTTCCAACGTATTCAGCTATATGAACTTAAGTAGCTTCATTCGCCGGTTTTCGCGACAAGGTATACCAAATCAGACGGGACCTTGAGAATTATCCAGGTCTAACTAGCTATGAAGATCAAGGGGACAATACTTGATGAAGACCGTTCCATACGAGTGTAAATCCAGTCACGTTGCAGAGGTAACCAAGGTGATATGTCAACTCCATCAAATCATGTTCCTTAGACACCATTCCATTGGTGTTAACTTAAGGAAAAGTTGCAACTTGGAGCGCCATTAACATGATCATAACAATTTATCCTCACTGGGTTTCCTAGCTCAGCTCCGGAAACTGCCGTGACAACATTCTCAAACAGCCTTCCCTAAACAAAGAGGTGCTCAAAAACTATCGCCCTGTGTAAATATAGATGAGTGTCCTAAGTTCATGGAGAAAATAGTTGAGTGCCCAGATAAAGGATCATCTTGTCCCAAATGACTTAATAAGAAGTTTCAGTAAGCTTACAAAGAACGACAAAGCACTGCGGAAACGCAATGTGCGTGTCAAGACGACTATCCTCAATTGCATTCACAAGAGTAAGGGGACAGTTGCTATTGTGCTGCCAGATCTTTCTGCAGCTTTTGATTCTTTTGATCATGCCTTCTTTGGATAAGTTACGTGATACTTTCAAAATTCAAGGTACAGCCTTACAGTGGATTCGGTATTTTACCTGCAGAACCGCTTTTTTCGTGGTGGCATGGGAGCAATTTCATACAAGCATCATCTCCCTTTCGTCTTCCTCAGGGTTCTGTGGTCGGCATCTCTTTTTCATAATGTACACATACTGGATCGCATCAATCATCCGGAAGCACAAATTGCTTACCACATGTATGCCGATGATGTGCAGCTCTATTTGCCATTTGATACTAGATTGATGGTGATGCCAAACATGCTGTCAAAAGACTCTCTTTTGTATTGATGAAATCCGTGAGTGGAGCGCTGTTAAACAAACTCAAATTGAATGATGAACAGACAGGAATTTTTAAATTCGCTGGTCATCATATTACAAAGTCGCATCAAAGATATTACCATTCCGGGTAGGGACCAGGGATGTTCCCAGTCCTTAGGCAATTAGGAAACCTTGGTGTCGTGTTTGACCAGACAATGTCTATGACTGACATGTAAAGGTACATCATTAAGTCTGTAACTTCCACCTTCGCAATATTTACCGAATCCGACCGCTTTATCACATTGAGAGTGGTTCATTCATCGCGTCGTTCACTGGTTTTTCTCTCATTGATATGCAAGTCCTTTTGGATGGAATGTCGGGTGTGAGATCGGTAGTAAAACTTCAGATTTTGCAGAATAGAAGCAGCCAGACTGGTTCTAGATCTGATAGTAAGGGCCACCAGCCACAACCACCCTTAGAGAGCCCATTGGACTTACCGATTAGTGAGCGCTATTGTCTTTAACGATTAGCTTCTTACTTACAAGGGCATTTCCGCGACAATTGCCAGGCTTGATTGTTCGAATAACTCTCTTGTATATCCTGGCAGGCCAGATGCGGGATCTGAAGATGCAAGACGCTCTCACTGTTTCCCGCACAAAAAGGTCAGTGGGTGACAGGGCATTCAGCAATGCGGCCCCTAGCCTATGGAACACTTTGCCTATCTCTGTTCGCCCCTCCAAGGCCATTGGTCTGTTTAAGAATAGCTCATAAATTCCATCTATTTCCTAAGAGTGATCGGTGGCTTTAAATAGTTTTTTTGTGTATGCCTTCACATGATATTTAATTGTGATATTAATTGTGCAGCTGTTTTCTTTTTTATTTTATGTTTGATGTAAGTGACGTATCTCATGTTCATCTTTTACAATACTGTTGTATTTCCTATGTTTTAGTAATAGTAATACTCTATATTTTGTAAAGCGCTTGACCTTGTTTTGAGAGGCGGCTATATCAAATGCCGTTGTATTGCTTGTAGATTGTATGTAAAGGGTTACGCGCTTTGCCCCTCCCTACCCACCCCAGGACAGCGTGATATACGGACTCTTCCATGAACACTTATGAAATTCAACAAAACTTAACCCATCAAATATATTTGACTTTAAACATGCCAATATACCTTATTTAAGTGAAAACCACTTATAAATTCAAAATTTTTCTGTCAAATGATGGAGAAAATGTGTTTTGAAAGCAAAATATGCAAGGGTTATGCGCTTCGCGCGGGAGGGGGATACCCCCTCCCGCAACCACCCCCGGACAGCTTGATATTACGAATTCTCTTTTCCATGAACACTGTATGCTTAATTCAAACCCAAAGTAACCCATCAACTATATTTTACAATTAAAAATGATATACCGATAAGCTTAAAGAGAACCCATTCAGAAATTTCAACTTGTTTGTATTAGAATTGCAGGAAAGTGTGTGGGAAAAGTAAAGATTGCAAAGGATCTGCGCACAATCCCCCTCCCTGCCGCACCCCTGGCGCACGCTATACTGCAAGGTGCCATGATATTACTAAAACCCCGCCCCCTAATATGCAGGCCTAACATCAAAAAAACATGACCAAATTGAGTAAACGCGCCACCAAAAAAAAATATTCCTCAGTAGGCAAAAAAAAAATCCAGCCTATGACGTGGAGAAAAAACCCTGCCTCCAAAAGCCACAAAAAAAAAAATTGCCCTCACCCAAACTCCAAACCCCCCCCCCCCTGAAGTCTAATGGTGCGTCCCTTACGAAAGCCGATAGAGCTTCTCGATAATTTGTTTAGGACGCTGGTCCTTGTATACAGTAATCTTTTATCTTACACTTACTTGACCTTCTGTCGTTCATATCAAACGTCACGTGCCTCGGCGTTGTGAACTGTTACTCACTGTTAATTGTGATTAAACTTATATACTCGAAGTCCTGATCAATTGTCCTGAAACAATGAACTCTTTCCAGCGCTTTAGATATAAGTGATATGAACATTTCCCCTAAACTACAGTGGGAAACGTTTGATTGCCATGATAATAATGAAGAGCTTCCGCGCTTCGCGCGAGGGGGACACCCCACCCCACGCGCCGCTACGCTGGCCCGTTGCATGCGACGCAGCCATACATCCCAGCAAACAGTAAAATTATCTTGGGCACCCCCCCTCCAGTGAGGTCCCGGATCCGCCCCTGCTTTAAATAGGACATTTTGGAATTGAAGTGAGGGCTTGGGTAGCTTTACGCAACTGCACTGCGAGTAAAAGTGTTAAGCAAAGTTTAAAATGTGGCCTCACGAACGCACTTTACAGCAACTGTTCAACGATGCCACCCAAAAACTTCGCTTCATCACAAAATGGCTGACAAATAGCATTCCTAAAGACGACCAAAGAACACAAAGAGACCAAAGATACACTGAAATTAATGCACCAAACTCTCTAATGGAACAAATTGAACAAATGGTGTAAAAGGAAACATGCACTGTAAAGACAAAATTACAGTAATACATTTTTAAATTAGCTAGAACTACCACACAATTACACACAAATTCAAACTAGAGTCTGTAATGTTAAACTACACGTCCAGCCTATTAAACCTTGATTCCAAGCCACTGCAAATTAGAATTAAAACAAAAAACCAAGACCGTAATTTTCGGAATATAAGCCGCGCGGCGTATAAGACGCAGGGCCTAAAAAATCGCTGTATTAAGATTCAGACCTTAACGTATAGACCGCCACCGCCAGATAAAGACCGCACCCGCGGCGGCCGAATTTAGGATGTGTATAACGTGTACATAGAGAAACAACGTATTATTCATGTTATAAGCATATTACAGTGTCAATATATTGTCGCAACATGGACTATTTTGTTTTTTTAAATATTGTATAAAATTATTTCAATGAACATGAAAATCCATGGAAGCAAAGTCAAGAAATAAGGCCGAATATTTTCCCCCCAACCCCCCCGTTTTCAACTCTTCTTACGTATTATTTTTGGTATGTTTTCACATGCAGTGGCTCTATTTTGTACAGCATCGATAGTTTCATAATAAATATCAGAAGAGACTATGATTGTTGGTCGGCGCCCGTTGACTAGTCACTATCCTCCATGGAATCTACGCCTGCCGGAAAGCGTTTACTACCACGGAAGACGGAGCCGGTTGGTATTCGTACCACGGAACAGCACGTCCCGAAGGGAATACGCTCTGGATACGGAAACCCACTCCGAAATTACCATTCTCAGACATCATCATATCTAAGTTTACCTTCACTAATTCGCAACATCTGTTTGTATAGAACTTCATGGTTGTTGAATTTTATCTCTAATCATTGGATGTTTTTTATAATAACATTTATCCTTTATTAAGACGAGACTTTAATTTTGTTGTCGGCCCCTTTGACTAGTAATAGTCGCTATCCTCCATGGAAGCTCCGCCTGCGGAAAGCGGTACTACCACGGAAGACGGTGCCCGTTGGATTCGTACCACAGAACTAAACACTTCCAAAGGGACTTCATACTGGATACGGGAATCCCACTCCGACCATACCATTATAGCCAGCATATCTAAGTTTCATTTCGCAAATCTGTTTGTATAACTGTATTGTTGTTTACTTTTTTATCTCAATCATTTAGTTTTATATAACATTTATCCTTTATAAGAAGAGACGAATAGTGGTTTATCGCAGGTGAAGAGGGACAGAGGACGGACATACCAGACACTGCCGATTCAGCCCTTGATGAGGAGGGCGGCCCTATTTCACAGTGACAGCGAAGATGAGACTTGACGGCTTCGCTGAGGATGACTTCTAAAATGCATAGCACTAGCTAGCTTTATAGATGCATACAATCCAACAGATCTTTTAGGAATACATTCTTCGAAAGAGAGAATATGAGTGTGTACATAAAAAAAAAAGAATAGAGTCACTCCCAGGTTCCCCTCCACAATGAAAAAGTGACAGTCAATTTGTCCAAACCCCAATAACAGAAAACTGTTTTCTCTTTCCTATTTCTAATATTTCACTTTTAGCTGGGTGTCATGTGGTTTTCCGGCATTAGGAATATTAAAATGATTAGGGCTATTTTCAAATTTGCAAAAAATATTAAGTACGATTTTTAAAAATATGAATAAAATTTTTTTTTTTACTATAATTTTAAAAAAAAATCAGTTCTTTTTATTAATAAAGTTCAGTTTCCATTTTGTAATCGTTTAGCTTCTAGACAAATAGATTAAATGATTATTTTTACCATGCAAAATGACATATTAAGTACCAAACAAAAAAAAATAAAACACCTAAACATTAATAAAAAATTTTTATCAGTTCTATTATTAAAGCGTTCAGTTCTATTTTGTAATCGTTAGCTCCTATTTTGAAAAAAAATGAAAACAAATGCAAGAAATTCTGTACACAACGGTCTTGGGGCCGTGAGTTCCCTTACTATACGTAAGTACAGAGAAAAAAGAAGTGAAAACTGTAAAAATTTGATCTTTTTAGTTTCAAAAATTAACAGGCCGGGTGTATGTTGCTTAGTAATAATATAAGAGAGAAAAACCAGACAATGGCAATAAAGACGGACATTAGCAGCAAACTTAAAAATAGTTCGTCCTTATCTTTGCCCTTTGGACGTGCTTACCCTAGGTGTATGACAGCGATCTAGGCGTGCGTGCCATGAGGTCACTTGACCTTTAGTGCGTTAAAACTAATAATTGAATTTGTACTCAGAGGTGTTTAAAAAAAAAAAAAAGTACAAATGGATTTTTTTAAACGTAATATTTCATTTAATAAACTCTCATACAAGTAATGATTCATTATCACTAACACCAAACTTAAAACCGGGCTGGAATTTTTTAAAAAAAGCTGCAGACAAAACCTATTGCGGAAGTTTACACGGGGAAATTCCATTGATGGCCAGAAACACAAGGGTCTGGTTTATTGATCTGGCTGGTTCACCGCTGGGCGATGTTGGGAGTTAATTACACGGTATTGTTGGGGCGATCGAAATAGTGATTCATGTCTACTTAGAGTCTCAACTGAACGTATTAAATATTGATGCAATTATCAAGTGGCACTAATCACCAACGGAGTTTACACACACGCCAAGTTGGTACATTGAGGACCACTCAGATTGTCGGTGGGTTTAATTTTATAGTTGCGTTCAGTCACTCAATGGGGGTTATATTTCACTTACAACATAAAACGTATAAGCGCTGTCGTTATACGCCGCGGCATCCTGTGAAGCCTTTGAAAACAACGTATAAGCCGCGGCTTATATTACGAAAATTACGGTAGCATTCAACTAACAAAAGTAACACGCGTTTCAGGCATTTCAATTTAAAATCGGAATGCAGAATAACACTCATCTACCGATTCCGAAGGGAGTGGTTACCCACCTCCCTTCTATTTTTGGTGCCTTATCATCACTTCTTTTCTGTTGCAAAAACACAAAATGCAATAATATAGACATTTTGTACTCAATTTCCATGCAAAAATAAGCACCATCCCCGTCAGGATATGAATTAACTACCTAAAGCTGAAAGAGTACACGTTCCAGACCACTTATGATTTGGTACCAATTGATAGCTAGGGTCACCCTACTTTCCAAGATACTAAATGCGTACCAATATGCCTAGTATGATGTCAAAATGAAGTCATAAAGTGCAACAAGCAGCAAATGGTCAATTTCCATTGGGACAATATACAATCGGCACAAATTTTCAATTTGGCACCCTTAACAATAACTTTGGAATATCAGATTTTCATTCAGTTTTTTGGCTCGAAATGAGGCAAAATGACGATTTTGATATTTATAGTATTCTAAGCAGACAAATCGCAAATATCCAAATAATAGTAGGAAGTTTTCTCACTTGCCTTATGACTAAAGTGGACTTAATTTGAATACTAATACTATAGAAAGGAACATTTTAAAACAGGGTGGTATTTTTTTTTTTTTTTGTTCGAAAGAAGCTCTTTGGATATGTAAAAAGAAAAATCTGGAGGGGGAAATTACCCTTTGGATGCATTATTTAAAAAAATGGCTCAGTAGATGAGGATTAATCTTAAAAATTCACAGCAGGTATAGACTCTCTATCTACAAAATGGATATGCTAAAGGCAAGTAATTTTTTTAGATGCTCTGGTCGGATTTATTGTTCATGAATACCAATAAATTGAGAGAGCCTCAGAATGTATTATAGACTGCATTTCTTCATACCAGGTTCTTATTGTGTCCTTTTGCATTTTTCAACCTAGCATATACATAAGCGGTTAGTATGTTACATCACAAACTGTTTTATATTGCCCAAATCATTAGCTCATTGCGTTATTTTCTATTTAAAAAATTCCATAAAATGCATCAAAGCAACAGGCAAGTTCAATACTTATATTTCTGTTTAGTTTCAGGGGATTTGTCGCTATAAATCTCTGAACCAGGTCTAGATAATGGTGCTTCATGCATTTTTTTGGCAGATGACCATTGACACTAGCCTTTTACACATGCTTTTTACACATGCATGTGTTTATGCATCTGGCATAAGAACAAAAGCATACTTGAAAGTCTAGTCTCGGCTGATGTCTGTCTGTTAATGAAGTTTACTCGACCATACATTGCCGGACAGGAAAACCTATGTATACATTGTCCATTGAAATCAAAAGTTCTTATGGAAAGGGGCCACCAGTTTCAACCAACCTAAATTACCTCAGAAATTATAAGATTACTCTTACCACTGTCTGCAACAAAAAATCAGATGCAAAATTACATTTTGATCTTCATGTTTTTTCCTTTATTTTTCAAACTCAATATTAGAAATCCATATGGCAGAACCAGTGTTGGCAAACAACTGAGTTAGTTATTATGCTACAAAATTAATTCATGTTAAAAGCAGCTCTCAAGCACAATAAACACAATACAGATAATTCTAAGGCCAAGAAATAAAAGAACTTTGTCTCAGTTTCTTTTGCCCTACCAGTCTTGTGCTGTGGCCCTTTTTTTTCTTTTACAAAACCAAGCAAGCTATGACCTATTCGATACTTTTTTTTTTTTTATTTGAGGGTCACGTGTGGTCCAGGTGGATTGAGCGCTCTCGCCCCGCACGCCCAAAGTCGTGGGTTCAGTCCCACTGGGCGCCACGTGTGTGGCCCTTGAGAGTAAGGCGCATTACCGTCATGACTAACTCTCTCCACCCCGTTTAATAAATGGGTACCAGATTATCCAGTGCTGGGAAGGTAACAGACTCGCTGTGCGGTTAGAGTGGCGAACCCCCACAGCAAAAATTATACAGAGGAGTCTGGCCCAAATGTTACGGAAGAGAGATGGGCAGTCCGTCACGCGCTTGCTCGGCACGACACGTTATACCTTTACCCTTTGAATTTGCGCCATGGTGTTTTTTATTGAAAATATACAATAGGCCAACTCCAATTACTCCTCTTCTGCTTTCCAGGCATAAAATAAACATTCACACAATGAAGAAAACACTATAGAGTCCATCCGAGTTCCACCTATGCTTTTTTATTTGTCCTCAATTTTTTCAGACAAAAAGTAACGGAGTTCACCTTAAAAAAACTTTAAAATAAATGCAAAAAAAAAAGGTGTAAAATAGCCGTCGCCTCATAGCGCCAAGACTAATCCAATTTTAAAAGCTATGCCGCGTGGGAAGCTGATAAACTCTTTTTTATTTTTGGCCTAATTGAATTGGAGTAAAATCTTCATGAATTATTTATAAACCAGTTGATTCAATCAACAGAAACCTTGGTTTGTTAACTATTTTTTTGTCTGGACAACTGGGCAATTTTCTTTTTAAGAAATTTTCATTGGTCTGTAATCCAGGACCACTTGTCAATTAAAGTTAAACTCAGGAATTCTATCACTACTGAAGTATACACAAGTAATCCTTTTAGCTACTGCTGGTCCAATGTTTTAACACACCCAACTGAAATATGTTTAACAGGGCAGCCATAGTTCAATCTACTTGCATAGTTTAGTCATTTTTTATTGACGCCATAATTTTCATCTTAAAGGAACAACGGCTAACTGTGTCAAACCTGGATATTAAAATCAATTTGGCACACTGATCATGGAATAAATTTAGATGTGCATATAAAACACATCCGAGGTCTAAGTTACTCCTTTGTGTAGTATTGCACAGAATTATTCGCGTCAGACTACATAATGCTTCATTGAAGTCCTAAAGGTGCTTGTTCCAGCGCCCTGGGACCCCATGATTTAACGGAAGTAGTATCAATTTTTGATATCAAAGAAAGGCCTTATTTTTTCTCATTATCTCCTGAAATTTCAGCTTCAAATCCACTTCTTGGGCAAAGATATAAACAAAAAACTGTCGTTTTAGTGGTTAACCATCAATAGTATCAAGTAGTGAATAGGGCCTTGTAATGTGCATTATCGTTATTTAAAACCGCAATTTCGTTTCCCATGATACTTGAAAAGGTTAAGTTGTATGCATGTGGCAGGCTCTCACATCAAGTGAAAACAAGAATGCCCATAAATCGAACACCCACCTTTAACACTGGACTAGGTCAATGCCAATATCACACGAGGTGCCTGAGGTCTGGACTGGACCACTAGCTCGATTTGCAACACACACCCATTTAATTGAAATGTCAACTCATAGCCATGCCACATATAATAGGGCCCCATCAATGCCCCTCAATGCAATCACTTTTCTGCCCCTAGTCTTTTAAAGTGTGACACTTGTCAAATATAACCCCTCCACCAAATTAAATTCATTCGGATGTCGGGCAAAGGGAACCTCCATGAGCTTAAAGTTTTTGTACACAAATTTAAATAGGAGGTTTTGTTGTTTTTTAACAAACACAAAAATATGATTATTAATGATTGTCATCGTATTTGGCAAGAAATCTTCCAAGAGGTGTATTATGAGGGCTATGTAAACAAGTTTTTCCAACAAATACCAAACAAGGTCACCCTCAATGCAGAAAAATATTATATTTTATCCAAGTTCATTTAGTGGCGGCAAGGCATACACAGAATAATCACAACATGACCCAGATAAGCTGTGGCTATGTATATTGAGGGTGTTTAAGGACCGTGTATTGTTATAAGTTCAAGCCTTTAATAGCTGGTTACATAATGTCAATACTTTACTTACAAAGAGTTTCTACTATTGAAAAGCAATACCATCTGTCTTCTCCATGTTGACATAAATGAAAGAGGACAAAAGAGTTGCCTGCTATTATGTTTATAATACTAGAGTACCACATGTAAGAAATTACCCCATTACCATTTACAACTATGATATATTATTACTGGTTACAAAGGCTTGAAACTTAACACAATACACTGTCCTTAGAGTAACTTACAAGCTCCGGTATCTGGGTCATGTTTGGCTCTCTGTGTTGCCTTGACTCCACTGAAATAAATTTAGTGAAAATATTTTCTACCAATGAGATGACTGTGTATTGGTATTTCTTGGAAAACTGTTTGCCACTTATGATGTACCTCCTGGAGATTCTGACCAAATCACAGAATGACAACATATTTTTTTGTTTTGTAAAAAAAAAAAACCTATTGACTTTGTGTACAAAACTTTAGCTCATGGTGGCCCCACTTGACGACATCCGAATGAATTTTAATTTGGTGAGTTATTGTTTTGACACGTGGCACACTTTAAGACTAAGGCAAAGAAATTGATTGACATGAGGGGCAATATGATGCACCCTAATATACAATGTAACTACAAACTGTCTGTTGTGATTCCCACGAGTATGGGGGGAAGATAGAAAATCATATTTTGCCTAGAAATGGTCTAAAAAAAATTTTAAATGTTTAACAAGCAAACCACAACAGCACACACAGATTCAAGAGAGAGAAAAAAGAAGAAATTGGATTTAATTAAATTGCCCAACACATAAAGTCTACCTCAGCCTGTATAACACATGAGAGGCAGCGAGTGACCAGTTTCCAGGGTACCCTCAGGAAGTACGGCAGCAGGTATACATTAGTTACAAGTTGTGTGAGAGACCTTATCACAGTAGGGATGGGGAAAAAGAAAGCAAAACATCACATTTAGCACATTATCAGCCCATACTTAAAGGGACGCAATGGCATGAAAAATATTCAGACATAATAAATGGTATCCTTTCTGAAATCACAAATTTGAAAAAAATATGGGTATTAACATTTTGTATAAGGGAGGAGTAACTAATTATTTATTATTGATTGTCAGGTTCCTTCCTCAGCCCAAGGATGCTGACATTACCTGCTATCATTGTATCAAACTTGAAACGCCTGCATCATCAGCTCACAGACCTGGCATTGCTATTTTACAGGTGCTAATCCCAGCGAATCCATCTTAACTGTCAGATCAATCTCTTACTACAGTGCCTGAAGTCTGACTCCAGTCTGAATGCTTTTGAATTGTGTCACAAAACATGCTAGATACACTGTAAATTCTCACAGGGATGTCAACATCTTGATTTTGTGTGGCAGGAATTGCCTGTAACTTGGTAAACGTTTCATATAGAAGTCCCAAGTATGCAAATGAGGTATTACAATTGATTCCGTCATGCGCTGTATGATTTTGTGCAGTAGCGCTTGACGGAATAAATGGCAATACCTCATTTGCATACGTGGAACTTCTATATGAAACATCTACCTGTAGCTCTTGCTGTGACTGTTTTTACATCCAATTTTACATCCAAATTGTTTTCAAATTTATGGATGTGATTTCAGTAAGGGTCCATTTCATTATGTCTGAATATTTTTTTCCATGCCATTGTGTCCCTTTAAGGGAGTACAGTACAAAATCCCTCCACCGTGGAAAGTGTAACACACCACTACAGTTCCTATAAACCTAGAATTTGAGTGTAATTTGTGTAGGTTTGTGGTTGATATTTGTCCTAAAGATTTGCTTTTGGTATCATTCATGTACATTATCTTTCATATTTAACTTATTTTTAAAAAATGGATGAGAAACTGCCTTGGCGGTATGATACGGTGACATGTGAACCGCCGTGAAACATTGATTCTGTGGGGCTTAGGAGTTAGGAAAAACAGGGTGTAATTTTCAAATCTAATTTGCCAAAAACTGACATTGTCAATCTAGGTTCAAAAGAAAGATAATTTAAAGATCATGAAGTCAAAAATTCTCTCAAGAATTCAAATTTTAGGTAAGGCAGGGGCAAAGATATGATGGATACCACAGAGCGCACAAAGCACGCATTTCAATAGGCAGACCATTTTGTACTGTGCCCCCTTAAGGGGTTCCACTATGGTGGTTTTGAGAACATTTTTAATCACCTATTTTAAGAAAACTAAGAGTAGCACTGATATTAAAAACATTCTTTCATAAGGCGGCAGCAATGCTCCCAATCACATGTTTTGTGTGGATCCGTTCATGAAAACGTTACTTGAAAATCTTGAAAAAATAAACTTTTTGGAAAATTAACCTACTTTGATAATGAGAAGGCTGATAAATTTATTTTGTTCATACAGAGAGTAAGCATATATTGTGATTATTATCTTATCATTGTAGATGTAAAGAGCAGTCATGAATTTTAATACCAGCACAAATCAAATATTCAGACATTTTGTATTGATTTCAATCTGATAATTTCAACAAGAAAGCCATTTAATGTCAACTATCTGTTGGCTTGAATGCACAATATTATGTTTACCCTCCAGTGTGAAAGAATTAATAGTTTGAGATGGCAAAAAGCCTTCCAAAAATTAAAAGCAAAGCTTTTAAAATTAGTGTTTTTATGAGGGCTTCACTCAAAAAGACATGCGTTCAGGATCACCAAAGTCCTGCCTATGTTGGAATGTGTTTTACATCAGTACTACACTTAGTTTTCTTAAAATAGGTATTAAAAATGTGCTCAAAACTAGTGGGAACCACTTAATGGGGTAATCCAAAATTTATTTCAAAAATTAATTCCCCTTTTTCTACCCAAACAGCTCAGAATTTACATGTAAACTTGTTGCGTGAAAGTTATCTTCAAAATCCCATTCAAATTTATCAATACTAAAAAGTAGTCTGAAATACTGTACTTGGCCGATTTACTAGAGGTGCCATTGGGTTCATTGAAAAACAAAATTGGAAAAATAGGGACTGTTGGACAACAGTCCCAAAATAGGTCGTCTGATTATATGCTCAAAGAATAAGTGTAGAGCAATATAATGACCCTAAGTGACCCCTGAATGACCTCTGACCTCATCGGCAACCCCACATAAGACCCCTTGTATCAATGTATAAGCATACAAAGTATGAACTTGATCCATCACTCACTGAGAAGCTACAAATTTTAACCAAAGTGTATACCACGTACCAAGTGACCCCTGAATGACCTTCGACCTCCTCATCTGTTACCCCACATGACCCCTTGTCTCAATGAATAATCATACCAGGTATGAACTTGATCCATCACTGCACTAAAATGTAGACAACATTTTAACTAAGTGTATACCAAAAGAGAGACACACATAAATTGTGCTGCCATAAGGTCTTTTCGATTACATCGGATGACCTAAAAATACAACGGTGGTCTTTGAGCTGCGTGGGCACCCAGCAAGACCTGCACCCCAGTGGGAACTCAAGGAGAAATAGTCTCCAATCTCGAAAAGATTTTCCTGCTATTTTTTTTGGCTTAAAAATGACTTCGGACACATTTGTTTTAAAAAAAAATATTTAAAAAAAAATTGTGGAAATTTTTTTAAAGACTATTTTGGTCAAAATGGCCAAAATCAGAGTTATGATTATGTGGGGGCACATATGATCAAGATGAACGAGTTGTTTGTCACTAATATTAAATTTGAGAAATAGCCAATTATAGATTCAAATTCTTTTGTATTGCATTGTTTTGGTCAACACCAAAATGACCATATCTCATAAACCGTATGTCCAATTCTGATGAGGTTTTCAGTAAAAATGTTCTATTCAACGAGTCATTTTTAACTCATGGAAATATACTTTCCAATGCATGAATGAAAACATTCATTATTTTATATAATAACTAAGTAGATCCTTGTCATTAAACTTACGGCTTAACCTTGACTTTAGCTTGCCTTAGCCTTAAAGCTTAGCCTAGACCCGGGGCCTAGAAATTTCAGGCTAGGCTTAAATGATTACTTAAAATTTACATTCTCTGATAAAGGGCCTATATCCACTGCATTAAACTTGGTCTGAACAAACTCTGTGGGAATATCTTTGCTGGGCAGAGACTGAAACAAGATTGTGTCCCATTATTTGCTTCCATCTATACCAAAGACCATCTATAAGCTATGCAAGTTACAAACAGTGGCGTATCTTGGGGATGCTTTCGGGGGGCGTGCCCCCCGGGGGTTCATGCCAAAACATGCAAAATCAGCCTATTTTCAGCTTTTTGAGGTGCTTCCGCCCCCCGGGGTCCACCTCAAAAAGCCAGTTCTGGATACGCCGGTGCCAAAAGCAGCACAGCTCTGATTACACTGCATCATAGCCAGGGCAAAGTTTCATATGAGTGCGTGCAGAGGTATGTAATAGAACAAAACATATGGAACAGAAAAATGTGCGCTTAATGGAACAAAAATGCATGGTGTGTGACATAACATGCAAATGTATCATTTATTGAATGACATGTTATCTTCAATCCACCAATCATATGACAAGGATCTACTTTAGTGTTATATAATAGAAATACCTCCCTCCATTATATTTGACCATTCCAGAGCATCGCAAAGGGAACAGTCAAATTTGCCCTTAGGATTTATATTTTTGACTCTCACACGCATTGGCAGTCAGTTAATATTTGCATATCACACCATCTAAACATATGAACATTACCTGTTTTTCCAAGTCTTCCATATAGGCATCATATATCTCCCACTGGTTGGCTGTGGCAGAAAAGTTGGCTCTTGGAGGCGGTTCAGTTTGACTCCTCTTTCCTGCATAGGTATATCAAAATACAAAGCATCACAGAAAAAAATTGACATTTGGGTTTTTTCTTTTAAAGGCATGATAACCACATGTAAGAATCAAATATGTTCACAGAACCTTTGCTACTACAAAACTATATGTGGTGAAACTTTGGCGAATATTGGCAACAAACTGAAGTCGTGATCGAGGGACAAACAAACATATATATATATACATGGTTTAGTGGGACATACGTACATGGTTTCTTGAATTATAGTAAGATGGCATAGTAACTGTGGGGTAGATACGATATAGCATGTGTCTACTCCCGTACCATATCCTCCACCTCTCCACCTAATGTCCACCTAGTGGACAGCTACAGGGTAGCAATTAGGGTAGCTACTGTAGAGGAGACATGTCACTGTATACCTACTTTGGAAGCCCTGTCTTGCAGCTACTGCATCACAACTAGCTCAGTGTGTAATGTGCAGTAGCTGCTGCAGTAGACACAATGTAATTGGCATATAGGCTACCATGTGAGTAAGAATCCGGCTGTGTACATGATAACCAAGTTTGGTTGGAAAAGCTGTTACAAGAGTAACTAGAATTTTGCGGTTCTCGGCTTTCGCGCTCGCTATATTCAAAGAATATAAGCTGTGGGCCGCCCCATGAAAAAACTTAACAATTTTTGACACACACATCCATACAAACACACACACACATACATACACACGCACAACGGATTGCTAAGTGGTCCTGCCAGCTATAGCTGGCGGCCCACAAAAAGTTAAAACGGAATTGTGATCCACAACCTCCTCCCCCAACTTCCCTAAAAAAGTTGAGATTTTTTATATCATCTGAATTGTTAGCCTTAGTAATCCATGTGTACCTAATTTAAAGTGAAAATTCGGTCGTATATATGTAAGAAATTTGCAATTTTGTATTTTCTGTCCGCAAACAGACAAAAATTACACCCGTTGGCTATGGGAATGTGGGAAACAAGCAATTGCTCATAACACAAAACCACAGATCGGAATCAACTCAAATTTTGTGAATAAGCTTTTCTCAAGGATATCTAGGGGAACAATGAATAAACAAAAGGTGCTGGAATCACAAAATGTACCTTTACAGCAAATGTTTATGACAAATTAGACCAATTAAACCAATTCGAGAATGTGGGAAACGTTCTTTTCAATATAGGGGGGGTCCTTGCTTGGAATAAGCTTCAAATTTCTCCAATGCCACTCACTACAACTACTCCCAGCTCTAAGTTACAGGCTGTGCAATAGAATTTTAGTCCGTTGTCTACATGAACATTATAGTATTTGAGGGGCAAAACATTATGTAATTTGTTAATAAATGTCATATTTCCATCCTTTTTACTTAAAAATGTATTTTTTGAAAACATTTTCATTGCAGGTCAATGGTTTATGTATGTTATATCCTTATTTAGGAGTGTGTAATACAATGACCCTTGTATTTTAAAATATCATATTTCAAATTAATTGGATATCATAAATATTTGAAATCTTCTAATTAAAATGTGTATATTTTGGCTTTAGTTGATATTTTATTTTTAACTAGTAATTTACTGAGGCTAGTCAGCTACTGATATGGTTATGCTAGCATAATTTTATAAAGGTTTTAAAAATTTTGGTATGTTTAATTTAGTTTTCTTGAACTTGTGCCCTTTTGTAGTTACACTGTGTAATATTATTATACTGAACATGCAGTAATTTTAAAATTTCTCTGTGCAATAGTTAACAATTTTGTATTTGTTATAAAGTATTGTTTTAATTGTTTCTTGTATTTTGATGTTGTATTTTAAATCTGGGCCATATGGAAGAACAGGGGGATACTTGAATTTCCCTCTGAATATGGACCCAGTATATAAAAGAAGAATAAACATACAAAAACTACTGGAGTTAAAGCAAATTGTTGACCTCTTGAGGGTAAAATAACAGGTATCCATCATAACGGTGGGGGGGGGGGATTTTGCCCCTAAGTTGATTTTGTTAGACGATCCATCCAAAAAATTGGGTTCCTAAATGGCAAAAACAGACACCATAACCCTGGAGCTACACACCCAATCACAAGACCATCACTTTTAAACCCAATTTTGTTCAACATAACACTACATTCATACTTCTTTTTATGTCGGCTCGTCGCCCATACTAGAAAAAGAGATGAGAAAATATAATACTTACCCTGTAAGGGTTTCTATATGTCCTGTGATGGCCCTCTCACTGAGTTGAACTGATTGGTAAGTTTGGCCTCATTTCCAGATGGGGGCGACTGGTGTAGCGTCCTCATCACGCTTCTCTCCTTCCTCGCCCCCCTGGTTACAGACCATAAGGTGTAGGTCATGTCCAGGTATGATAACCCTCGTAATATTAATTGACGTATAACAATGACTCACTTGTGAAATGTGAATTGCGTACCGATAAAATTCATTATTATTTTCTAAGAATCTTCCTTCCATACAAGTCTACAGTAAATAAATTCAAATACAACCTTGTGATTGGTGTCATTTTGTCATTCTTCTAACCAATTTACACGAATTTGTCATTCTCGATGTCCGAGGTCCCAGGACTCGTTCCACATGTCTCCCGACTCTTCAATTTCTGCCTTACATAACCCCTGATTGGCTGTCATTTTGTTGTTTTAAGCACAAAGCAACTTTGGCCAATCAGCTGATCGAAACTGAAACAACACTGTTTTCTCCATGTGAAAATATCAGGTTAAATTTAGACATTTCTGCATCCCTAAAGTTATTCTAAACCTTACAAATAAAACAACTGTTACATTTATTAACATCTACTTCAAATTATACAACATTCACAGATCTTTTGCCCTCCAAAAATCCAACCATTTACAAAATTATGACCTTTTTAGAGAACCAACAGTTTCTAGAAACGCTCCTCACTACAACTTAGAAATCTCAGAAAATGGCGACTTTGGGTGGTGAGCATGTAAAAACATCACTCAAAAACTCTTTTTCATCAAAAACTTAGGAAGATCTATGAAGTAGATACTAAATTTCAATTTATTTTAGAAATATGAGAATGATATTCCCACTCATGAAGCAACAAAAATTGAAGATAGCAAAACAGGACAGGTAACTACACAAAAAGCTCATCAATTCTGATTTTGGTAATGTACACGCAAATGACTTGGCGATCTACAAAATGCATGGCCGAATCTGGCGTGTTTCTTCAAAACTAATTCCACCAAATCATTGAGGCTTGACATATACCAATGATCTTAATGATCTGAGGCCATGACTGCATAATTATGCCAGAACAAAGTATGGCATGCCTAGGCTAGCTTAGCTTAGCCCTATGATGCGTACCCCACTGGGTGGAACCGTGTTACTGTGAGACCTCAGTGTTAACTAGTTATATTCGTCTCAGTGGTAACTATTTGAACTGTCCCTGCTTTCTCGCATTTGGATGCTAACTGGGACTATACTGAGACTCGAGTGAGAAGACACATGAAAATAAATAACCAGCCCAGTTTTACAGAGAACACCGCGATAAATTGACAAAAACTGTCAAGTGTTGGGCAGGCCCCAACTAGCTTAGGCCCCCTAGTCTAGCCTAAATTAACTATAGTCGCCGTCACAATTCCTTTTCTGAAATAGGCTCTACATATGCGCGCGAGAGTTGCTGCGTGTACTCGCAGACTATGTGTCTCTTGTACGCGTTGTCATGGTTTCTGTCTGGCGGGAAATGCTGGCGTTTCTGAACGCAGAGAAAAGGAATTTGACAGAGTATAGTAACCCACATCCAAATGGTGTGTAACCATTTTACCAAATGGTCCCCAAAATATTGTAATCGAATTTACTGCCAGTCCATGTTCACATATTTTTTTCCTTCCACATATCTTTTCAAAGCTAAAAAAGTTACTAATATTATAGGTTTTGTTGAAAAATCCTGAAGTGAATTCAACATCCATTGGACTGAAAGGGTCCGATTTCAGACAGGATGCTAGATGAATCTCAAGACAGTTGTAAACCGTATTGAGCAGATTCCTAGAACATAATAATGATAATATTGGATGGCTTCTTTCGGGTGATCCTGAATATATTGGATTCACTATATGAAATATCGGATTCGCTAATATCGGATTCGCCGTTGGCTCATCCGAATTTGGCTCATCCGATATTGGCTCATCCGTATTTTCATATTGCTCATCCAATATATTTCTTGGGGGTAGCACCTTCAAGCCATCCAATTTATATCAAAATTGCTTTTGACAATTATCTCCTTGGTAAATTCGTAAGTAATTTTTGTAATATCTGCTTCAATAATGGTTAACAATTAATTAATACTGCATAATGTTAGTTTCTCTTGCCCATCTATAAGCTTTTCAAATCACTGTTTATTGAACACGATGACCCCTAACACCCTAACAGGTCATCACACGGCAACATTTGGGCGCACGCAGCAACTTAGCTTATTTTGCGCAATGTGCGTCACTGGCAAATGCTTGTTAGTTAAGCAGTATAAGGATGCTCATGTACATTTTGCTTTGACTGATGTTCAATTGAAAAGGTCCTATTGGCTAGGCCACTGATCACAAACAAACTTCTTTACAACATCAGTAAATCATACTGAAAAGCGGCCACTGCTTAATACGAATTAACCTTGGTTGGGTCACTTGTATAAACGCTATTCCAAGCCAGAAAAGCTTGGCCCTTGGGCCAAATTGTCAATTAACATTTCATTCTCATTTTGCTCAAACTATTTTAAAACTTAGATACAATTTGGGTTTCACTAGATCAAAGTCCATATTAGCGAAAATGACAGTGGTTTATTCTGACCTTTCTTGAGTGTCATTTGACACTGCTAATATGCACAAGGCAAACCACACTTATTCTTTCCCCTCCATGACATCGTTCCATCATACCGTTTTGGCTATTCCGATATTCGTATTCTTCAGTCAATTCACATGGGCTATGGACCCCTTTTTGTCACAGCTCATTTGGGTTTTTTTTGTGGTTTGTTTTTTTGCTGTTTCCGGGTTGCCCTGACTGTACCTGCACAACCCCGTGCAGTAAATTGGTTGGTAGATCCACACGCACAACATTATGCAAGTGTACGTTGCAACTAGCACGTCGTGCCCCGCTTTGTTGGTGGTCACGGATTCATTTGGCGTGTGAATCGCAATGAAGTAGCGGTGCCTGGTGGCAAACCTAGACTCCTTTTAAATATTGTTGAGTGTCCCGGTAAAAGTTTGATAGGAGTGGTATAAAAGAACAACAAGAATCGCTACTTACAACAAAACAAACTGAATTTTTTTGTATAAAGCTAAGTTAAACTACAATGTCTACCAACTATGCTATCCAGTCCCACTTCAAAAGCTATTGGAACAAAATAAAGAAATCATGGTAGAACACAGTTGAGTTTTTGGTGTTGGGGGAGACACCCACTGAAATTTTTAAACATTGGTGCATACATCTTCAAGAACATGTCCTCATCCCACTGCCCATGACAGAAACAATAAGGCCACGAAAACGAAAAAGTTTGCCCTCAGCTCCCACTCACATAGGTAACTTACAATTCATAACACATTTTACCACATTTCTTTATTTAAAGGTGCTTGTTTCGATTTATGTCTGTGGGTGTTCTCCACTTGATATGAGAGCCTGGCACTTGCATGTACGCCCATCAAGTACCTTGGGAAACAAACTTGCGGTTTTGATGGTAGAAGCAATAATGCATGTTGCAAAGCCCTATTCAACACTGTGCTAATATTGATGGTTAACCATTAAAACAGCATTTTTTTGTTTATATCTTGGGAATGAAATGGATTTGAGGGCTCAAATTTCAGGACGACAATGAGAAAAATATGGCCTTTCACCTGATATCAAAATTGACACTACTTCCGGGTAAATCAGGGGGGGTCTCAAAGACGATCGGAACACGCACCTTTAAGGTTTCAAGAGATTTATACCATTTTTTTTAAGCAATAAAAAAGTGGTATGCAATAAAAAATCATTTCCACGTAGTGCATTGCTTTTTGACTTAAAAAAAAAAAACATGCATAGGTCTTAGGGCTAAATGAGCTGAGACAAACTTTTTTTTGGGGGGGGGCTATCAAACAGTTAACACAAAGCATAAGCATGGCCAATAACACAAAATACTTTCATGGCAAATATTTAAAAGTAGAAAATGCTAAAAGCAAGAATTAAAATGTAAAGGGACATACTAAACATACGATGTTCTAAACACCATCTTTTCAGAAACCTATTCATCTTAACACTTAAGCAAAGAATGGTCAAGAGGGGGAAAGCCTAATGTAAACAAGAAAATACATAATCATGTTCCCCGAACCTTAGGTGCACCTATTACATATTTGTTATGAGGTGATGCTCAAGCATTTTCTGTCCACTGCCTTATTTCATGAGAGGTGTAGTGTATTTTCACTTGTGATGCACAGACGGGAACAGATTTCCCTGTTTTTATTAAATCATTTCCAATAAAACAACACAAAAACTTAAACAGATTTCAATTTAAACCTGATCACAGCAAGTATAACATTGTTATCAGTAACTGTTTACAACAGATAATGTGATAATAAAGCTGTTCTAATTATTTTTGCCTTATTTGAAATATTGTGGCACTCCTCAAAATCCCATTTTGCCAAGCAGCTACATTGCAACCAGGTTAGTTGTGGCAACTATTAATTTCAACCAAAGTTTTAGGAGTTGTTAAGAAAAGGGAATGCGTCTTCCTACTATAGCAGGTGACACAAAAATTAAAAATACTGCAAGTTAAAACTTGCAAGATTCCCCTGGCAGGGAGTAAATATGCTAATTAGCTCATTAATATGTACAAATAGTGATGACACAGTGCATGGATATTACTTACGTGCACCACTACCCACATACCAAGTGTCATCAAATTTGGACATTGGGATGTGGTAGAAGTTCACTTTTAGTGCCAATCAGAGCAAATATGCAAATGAGCTCATTAATATGCATAAATAATTTCACAGTGCCTGTGTATTACTTGCATGTACCGCTATCCACATACCAAGTTTCACCAATTTTGGACATTGGGATCTAGTAAAAGTTCACCTTTTTAGTAATGAGCCAATCAGAGCAAATATGCAAACAAGATCATTAATATGCACCAATAATGACGACAAAGTGCATGGGTATTACTTGCATCCACCAATACCCACATACCAAGTTTGGTCATATTTGATCTAGAACTTCACCGTACAGTTATTTTGAAAAGCAGTGAAAATGTTAAGGGCAGTGTTAACCCTAGTGCTTTTGTTTTTACACAAATTTCTGATTTTTGCACCATTTTAAACATCAACCTGTGTTGTATCGTTACCAACAAAGGTTATCCAATGCAGACAATCCTGAGTTGTATTTTTTTGCCGATTTAAAACAGCTATTTGACCATTTAAAGTCACAAAAACCACATGGTCTTAACGGCGGGAATTTAAGCACATTGCGCGCCGTCAGGCGCAAGCCGCAGCATCGCGTCGCGTGGTGATTTTTTGCTGTGTAATGAAGCGTGCGCGTGTTTTAATGTACTTTTGCGCGAACGCATCTTGGAAAACAAAAAATAATATTTGAAAATGTAAACAAAGCGATAATTTAGACCATATGAAATTTCAATTTCTTCTGATTTCTGGAGTTGAAGACAAAAGAGGTTTGATTCAATAGTGCATAAAGATGTATTTTCATCACTTGCACAACATACTCAATTTTGAAGTTAAAAGGTGAAGTTATTTGAGAAAGAGACAGCTTGAAATGGCGTGAAAAGTCACTTTTTGACTAAAACACAGATTTTCTCAATGTTCAATTTTTGCAAAATTTGGCAAATTTTCAGACAAGATAACTCCAAAAATACCGAAGTAAAAGGTAAGGTTTAACTTTCCTATAATAGCAATCGGTCTTCTCTAGGGACGGTTTTCTCAATTTTTCATTTTTCGATTTCTAACTAAAGATATTCTCCAATATATACTCCAATTTTGGAAAAGGTAAAAATCACGCTTTTTTGACATTTTTCCTTATATTTCGAAAAGTAAGCTCTATTTTTAAAAAATGAAAAAAACGTCCCTAGACAAATTCATCTTGTTTCTAAAAAATAACATAAGAAATCATGAAAATTCAAATTGTTTTTGTTATGCTGTCTGAAAATTTTGGGGCAAAATCATGTTTTTTTTAGTATTTTTCTCAAAATACGGAAAGTTTTACATTAATCTGATGCCATCATCGGGTTCATCGTCCAATTTTCTTTCTAGAAATGTATACTTTTACATACAATAATCAAATATTTGCAAAGTTACAAATCAAAATAGATACTCGGAAACTCAAGGTTCACACTGCCCTTAAGAAAAGAGCAAAATTCTTGATGGCAACTTGAAAGTGGATGGACCTGGAATAGTGTTCTTGAAGGAAAATCAAAATTAGCTAATTATTGTCGAGTCAGTAAGTATAAAAAAGGCACAACAGTGACATACACTTGTCTAATCAACAAGTTAACAAATTGACAGGTTCTAATTTACATAGGCGACTCCAAGTATCGGAATGCAAAAAATGTTTAAAGCCAAAATGACAAATATTTACATACGAAGAGGTGTTATACAGCTACCGTACTATTTACAAGTCTTAAAATTTATAAAGCAAACTTTCATTTGGTTTTTTTCCCTGTTTTCTTTTGTACATTATTGCACTTTCACTCAGACCTGAAACTTACAGCGTTTCAGCTGATTGCAGAATTTTTTGTCACAATCGGCCGAAAATTTCTATTTTCAGCTCAGTTTGAGCTATTTTATCCAGATTTTGTGTTGTTCAGCTTTTTTCCCCATTGGTCAGTTTCAGGTCAGATTCCTATCAAACAGACTGAACTGTTTGGCAGTTATATACATGTAGATTGAGTTTCTAAAATGTGAAAATCAAAAGTGAAACCCTTGCATGAATAGAACAGCTTTTTCCTACATATTTAAGAAAATTGTTAAATTTAATAATTATGGTGTCTTACCGCCTACCAAGTTGTAAAAAGATGTGAAAAAGGTCAGAAAATACCTAATTGAAAGAAGTTAACCTGGCGAGAGAATAACTATAATTTCCAGTTCTCTCAATAGCTGCAGAGGATGAACCTATTGATTTTTATAAATATATTTTGGTTTAAAGATAAACGTGTTAAACCTGGGATATACCATTTTGGAGGTGACACGTATTTAAGGCTGTTAAGACCCCCGTTTTTAGCATCGTTGCCACCCAAAGACCCCATATTTGTTTGAAAATCTCACCCAATTCACACCCCATGTTTCTGAAATTTTTACCACTGTCACCCAAAGACCCATTTTCAGAAAATTTTGCAAAAATGTCACCAAAGACTCACATGTTTGTTTTTTTGTGGAAAAAGTTAGCAAATTTGTCACCAAAAAACTATTTGGGGCAATCTGGCTGTCTCTCACCCAAAGACCCCTTTTTTTGCACATCCTCTGTCATCAAATGCCCCTGGGTTTGGAAGCACCAACCTTACACCCATATCCATTTCATATGCGAGGGTGAACCCAACCAAATGTGTGCAATTACATTAACTATTCTACTTGTATGCCTAGTCCTTGTATTCACATCTTTTGCCAATCAGCCATAGATATCACACCATTTAGCTTTTTTTAATGCAGATTTTGGGTAATCTAGTCATGCATACCAGTGCTCTAGCAAAACTGACATAATAGCTCCAAAAAATATGGTACTATACGTAGCATTATTTTGTACATGTGTAGATAACAGAGATGATATGCATGTTTATCTTCGAGGAGGACACGAGGGCCTGCATATGTTGCATTGGTAGTAACTGAAAATAACGAAAGATACAAATTAAGCATAAGCAGCTAGTGTGCAAGTTATTGCATTATCATGTTTTGGGGAGTCCAAGTGTGGGAAAATATCGGATCGAAAACATGATAATGATAAAATTGGATGATTTACACCCAATATTAATTGGTCTCACTAATATTGGGCTCGACTGCGTCTTGCCCAATATTTTTGCAACTCATAGCTCGACCAATTAATTTGGGCTTAATCGATCCAATTTTATATCAAATATGGTCCATGTAGCCTGTTTGGTGCCATTGACACGCATGCTGCTATCGGGCTACAGTGTATCAATTCGATGTTGAAGTATTCCCTGTATCTCATTCATCGCCATTCTCATCTGCTGTGGTAACTGTCAGGGGTGCCACCATGAGACGATGAGCTAGATGTGTCTAGCTTAGGCAGCTTCTTTACAGCAGCCGTCTTCTTGATGGGTCCCTTTCTTGGATCCAGTATCCGTTGGTTGTCAGGTACACTGAAGAAAAAAGAGGAAATGTTACTTAAGCAAAATCTTGTATTAGGAATGACTTGACTTCTATTATCTCTGTGCCCTGCTGCCCATTATTCAGCATGCAACATGCAACAATTCAGAGTTAAGTTCAACCAAAGTTTTAAATCTGGTTTTGTCCCTGAAAAAGAAAATCTACCTACAAGGGCGTCAGCTCTGGAGAGCTAATGGCGGCCATCCAGCACATGCTGCCGTCAGCTCTGGAGAGCTAATGGCGGTCATCCAGCACATGCTGCCTTGCATGGTGGCCTTGGTGGGCGTGGTTGCCCAAAGGCTAGGCCCACCACTGAAAACTGTGGATTGGTGCCAGGAAGGGCATCCGGTCAATTACCTTTTGCTCCAATAAATCCTCACACGGCAGTAGTACTGAGTGTGAGGTGAATCCGGCCCAAATTCAGATATGGAAAAATGCTAATTTCCCAGGAACAATCACAATTTCCCTCCAATTCTTATGTATTTCTTTATTTAAAGGACAAACATTCCCTTCAAATAAGAAAATATTCAGGGAACATGGTTCCCCAAGTTCCCACTTTTTCCAGGTATGTGCAACATGCAACACAGTGATTCCAAACATGTCATGTGGCTATGCTGAAATGACAGTAATGGACTAACAGCAACAGTGAATTCAAATCGGCATCAACATCCGCACCACCTGAGTGCTAGTCTATTTCAAAGACTTAACAGTAGAAGGGCGCTCTTACGCATATTGAACGCAGACTCGACTAAAGGCTTTACCTGGTCAAGAATATTTAAATCTAAATGACTGCTTTTGGAAATTACACTGTTTTGCAGTGGGGTTAATCCACTAACCCCCAACGGATTTTGAAGTCAATAATTTATTCCAAAATTATCATGATATTACTAAGATTTATTGAATGAAGGTTTAAGAGGTGATTTTGTAATGTCACTGGGACGGAGGCTGCCATAGAAAATGCAGGTAAGAATTCTGTAAATTACCATTTGGAAATCCCAAATGCCCAAATTGAGCAGGATGTGTCCTACCCCTCTAAGTATGATGCACTTTAGCGCTTCACATACTATTCACTGATGTGCATCGCTGCATGGATTAGCCTAATGCACAGTGGCTTAATCAAAACAACTTCAAAATTTTTGGCAAAAAAGTTTAATTTTCTTTTTAATATAATATGAAATCTACTTTTTATAGAATAAAATAAAATTTGCTTCCCCTTCCCTAGATACTAATGATTGGGCTCAGCTGTGCCTCGTCCATTAATTTAAAAGTTTTTCCATCCCCCAAAACATTATTCACCATTTTTAGATGACTGTTACCCTAAACAGCTGGTCTTGCTATATTCCATTCCTGGAGTGGACAATGTGATACACTTAAAAGGCACTATCAGTGATCCACCTGAGAGCATCAAAATATTTGAAATTTGCAGGAGTAGCTTAAATATGAAACATAAGGGGTTTTTTTTCAACAAAAAAATTAACAAAAAAGAGAATATAAAAGTACTGAAAGATATTAATCTCCCTTCAAGTATGTGTTGCAATAAGTGTCTGTACACACAATAATAACTGAAATATTCAATTTTATCCTTATTAGGCTGCTTTCGGACCTATCAAGCGTAGGATCTGTTAGGATACTTACATGTTACAGACAGGCAACACTGTGGGCAGTCCACCCCTTTTTAAAGGGTGCCGGTTGGAAATCCTGAAAATCAGTTAAAGGGTGGGGGCTGACAAATTTTCAGTATAAAGGGTGCCTCTGTAAAAAGGGTGGGGGTCAAATATAAAGGGTGGGGGTCAAACCCCACTGCCTACTATGGTTCATTACATGTACCTCCTGTGCTAATTTGGATATGGCCAACAATATGATATATAATTGTTACTTTTATTATACAGTACACATGTACAAATCTGTGATGGAAGTTTATGTTACTGTTTACAGGTAATCACAATTATTGCCAGTTGCGATTGATAAAAAGGGTGGGGTCTGAAATTTTCAGTATAAAGGGTGCCTCTGTAAAAAGGGTGGGGGTCAAATAAAAAGGGTGGGGGTCAAACCCCACTGCCCACTATGGGCAAAAAATCTGACTTTTGATCATTTTTTGTTCTGATTTAGCAAATTAATGAGAGTGCCTTTAATGTCAATCAATAAGAATGGAATGAGGAAAAAGAGATCTCGCAACATCATTTGATACTAAGAATGTGCCGGTTTCTTACTTTCCATTTGCTTGTCTTGATATTGAAGTCTGAGGTGTTGTAACACCAGCACTAGGCGTTTCCTGGCTACGCGAGGTCGCTTGACCACGGGGTGTGACAGGATTTGTGCGCAACTTGCGGTTGGCATGTTTTATCTCATCCAGCTTTAACTTTGCCTAAAAATAGAGGAAAAAATACAAGTTTTTTTAGTGTTTCATGTCGTCGCCCACATCACATACTGTCTTATCTGACATTTTGGACTTTTTTTTGAGAAATTTTGCATATGTACTTATAATGTTATAGTCTATACATGCACAAAGTTACAATCTTGAAAGTGACCTAATTAGTGAGATATTAATTAAGAGTTTTGATTAATAAGCTCAAAACTGCATATCGCGATTTCACATACTGTCGTATGTTTCATTTACACTTAATTTCAATAGGCGTATAATTAACGCTGTTCGTAAAACAAGCTGTTTACGCTTTTCACATACAGATCTATGTGCGTCGTATCTGCCTCGTGCGTGAACATGACGTGTTTCACATAGAGCTCTATCTGAACGCATTGAAATATAACGGTGAAATTAGCGTTGTATGTGAAAATACGACTTTTTTGCGTTTCACATACAGACTTATGACTTGGTAGCTTTATATCAGGAATACAATTGCACAAAACTCAGCAAGGTTAAAACTTAAACTTCAGTTTGTTTTCTCCATAATGCAAAATTAAAAAGTAAATTGTAATGTTTAATTCCATAGTACAAACATGAAATCTCCCGGTAGAATTTCAATGGCGATTTTCTTGAAAACGGCATTTCATCAGATAAGACAGTATACAAATATTGACTGCTCATGAGGGAAATGGTGCAAAATAACTACCCAAGGTGACTGGAGACCGTGGGCCTACTATTTTTACGAGACCGAAGGTCGAGGGAAAATAGTAGGCCCACGGTCTCCAGTCACCGAGGGGAGGTATTTTCACCATTTCATGAATATAGAGCAGTCAATATTTGTTTTATATAACATATAAAAATATTTCTATCATTTGAAAAAATTGCAAAGTCTCGTCGAGATCAGCTGCCACCGCAACTCAAGGCTAGTCAAGCAGGCTTGGTCTAGTCATGGTTCAATCCAATCGTGGCTCTTTCCCACAAATTTCTGAAACTGCTCTAGACATGATTTGTTTTACGGTATGCACGGGACTATCAACAGCATCGAGATTTCTCCATTTTGAGTCAAAAATTCAGCGGAATTTGCCCAGCGGTAAAATATAAACACGCAAATATCGAGCAGAAGAAATGATCGATCCAGTGTCAGAGGTCGGGTCGCTGATCGGGTCAGATCAATCATCATGAGGCACGGGCGATGCAAGATACCAATGCAGGGAAAAAAGTTCTCATAAAAATGAACTATTTCCTCGTGATGGGGGAAATAGTAGCTTTTTATGAGAACTTTTTCCCCCTCGTGAAATTTTGGGGAACTAGTCTCAAATATTTTTATGTAATTTTTTATTATATTGAAAATTTCAAATGACAGAAATATTTTTGTGTGTTATATACTATGTGATGTGGGCGACGATGTCAGATATTTTATGAGACTTTTCAAAAAATGATTCTGAGAATACTAATGTATAAATTCGGAATTGACTCACCTGTGTCAATTCTGTCAACAAATTTCTTCTTTCATCATGAGCCCTGTGAAAAGCCTGTTTGAAATAACAAAAATAATCATTAGTTCAAAATCCATAACAGGAATATTACATTTTATATTAAATCAATATTGCTTTTATTCATTCTCATTGTGGCTCAAAGGCCATTACAAAAGTATTATTAAAACAGTAACTATGATTTTTATTATTATTACTGCACTGCTCACAAAAAACACAATTCAATAACGACATTTCATCATGTTTGGATAAACTAGTCAGATTCCTGATATGAGTTTTTACAGAATGCATGAAAATGTGTCATTTTGACACGAGGATACTACCTCTCATGCTCTGTGGCGAAAGATGTTTTGAATATATTTCGGAAATAGTTTAAAACTGTATAGGGAACAATTTTTTTTAAATTTATGGCCTTGCACTAACAAATACCCTAACCCTACAGCCAAAAATAAAAAAGAATTTGTTACTACTGTTGAAATTGAAGAGGTGGTACGTATGGAAACTTATGGCCTCAATACTTCTATGATAGGGTGATTTTTGTGCTATAAAAAGTGATTACTGCCGTATGTTAATCACACCAAGGAACTCTGTATCTAAATTCTCTTAAAGAGACACTGATACATTTTAAAAAGGGTGCACCCTAAAACTTGAAACTTTTTAAAACCCATATTTTTGCAATGCTTTTACATGTGTTAACTCTCATCTGAAATGATGTCCAAATCAACACCTTTAACCCTAGCACAGCTAAATCTCACCAAAACTCACTGTGTTAATTGAGAAAAATGCACTAAGTCCAGAAAGTAGCGATGACGTCATCAAACCAAGACTCCTATGGGCACGAAATCGCTGGCTGGGCCAGCGACCCCGCCGTAGCGTGCAAGAGAAGATTTCAGTAGCTTCCCACAATGCATTGCTTCCAATGGAGGTTTTTGTACAGGTACTGATGTGAATCGTTAGAGATGAACATGGCTAAATTGACAGTACTGATCACAACTTGCATTCTAAGAATGTTTAATCTCTAACGAATTCATGACTGACTACCTGTACAAAAACTACTTCCATTGGAACATGGCTAAAATGATAGTACTGATCACAAACTTGACATTCTAAGAATGTTTCATCGCTAACGATTCATATGACTACCTGTACAAAACTTCCATTGGAACAATGCATTGTGGGAAGCTTACTGATATTTTCTCTTGTAGCCTGCTTATCCCGGGTCCTTGGGGCTAGGGCTCGAATCCCACCCGAATTTTACAACTTTTCTGTTCCCCTCTTCCCTCACTCCTTTAGTTCCTAACCGACGTCAGGGTTAGGGTTATAGTGACAGAAGGAGATTTTTTTAGGATACAAATTTCTCTCAAATTTCACTGGATCGGTTGTAGACCACCTACCGAGAACGTTTCGAAGGTTTATTGGACAAACAGGTGCAAAAGAAAACCACAAACTTTGTTTTGAACTTGCCTACTATCGTAGTCATTCCCCATAGAAAACCATGCTTTGACTTTCTGTCGTGCACGACAGAAACTACTAAATCATCATCTTATTACATAAAGACGGCGTATTCGGCTTATTCACATCAGGTGTGATCTAATACATTGGTAAGCATTCCAAATATGTAAAAAAACGTGGTTCGAGAAAAATTGGGGGCGCTTCTTTGGAAATCTCCTCATGTCTCTTTAAGTGTAAAATGGAATGATTTTGTAATACAAACCTACTCTGGAGTAGTTTTATTCAGTAAACCTAAGTTCACAGCATAACCACAAGAAAATAGTTGATTCTCTTTGCATGCACGCTGTTTGACTATCTTTAGTAGTTATAGAATCAATGAGTATGCATTCATTTTTGTCATAGTAATGGTTTTAGTCAATCATTTGACAGCAAATTGAAGGAATTTTGTTGAAAATGAGACTGTGGCTCTAACACATATAAAGCTAAACGTTAACATGTACATGTAGCAGTTCATCCTTAAATCGGGCCATCCCCCTTTAAATAGTGCCAGAAATATATTTACACATGTACCTTTGATTCTTGATCCAGCCTCCATTCATAATCTCTCAGTTGACCTACCATGCTGGCTTTTTCTCGCTCGAGTTGTTTCAACATTTTTCTCAGGCTGGCCTGTGAGATATATAACAAGCAAAGAGCTATATATTGTTGCATTTTTAAAAAAAAGGCCAGCTAACAGAATTAACACAGCTCCAGCAGCCATAGTCTATTTGCTTTCCTCCAGTCAGTGATTGACTTTAGTACTTTAATGCCCCCTAGGGTCAGACTGAGAATTGTTACTGGTCCCCCCACCCCCCGGTTAATGATTTCTGGACATGCCTCTTTACCATTTACCTTAAATACAACCATGTGTCTGTCTCTAATCTTCAGAAAGCAATGGATTTGAAGGCTGAAGCGTCAGAACGACAATATGGCCTTTCATCTGATATCAAAATTGATACTACTGCCAGCCTTAAATTACGGAGGGAACACATACCTTTAAGATCCATAGACCTACAGATCTAGGGGTGTTCTCAGACCATTTTTAATGGGGGGTTGTTGCTGGCAAAATTTCAGAAATTGCTGACAAAATTACAACAATTCCCTGGCGCGCTGTGCCGACCGGATGAATATATGTAAAGCACAGCTAGCCAGAAAATTTGTGAAATTGTGTCGGCAAATGGACAGTTTGCTGGAAGTATATCTTATTACCGTTGGTTCAAAAATCTAAGAGGGCCCAATATCACTACAAGTTTGTTCACTGTTCAGTTATACTGCATATTAAGTTATACTGCACATTAACAATCAGAAGTAATATCTTCTGACAAATTCAGTAACTAACAAAATATTTTCTACCTACACCGGTCTATTCCAACCTACATATATTTTACAGTAATACCGATTCTGCCAACAAGGCAACATTTGGCCAACAGAATTCTGTAAATGGGTGCCCCCCCCCCCCCCCCCCCCCCCCCCCCCCCAAAAAAAAAAAAAAAAAAAAAAAAAAAAAAAAAAAAAAAAAAAAAAAAAAAAAAAAAAAAAAAAAAAAAAAAAAAAAAAAAAAAAAAAAAAAAAAAAAAAAAAAAAAAAAAAAAAAAAAAAGACTAGCAGCAATTTGCTAATCCGAAACACAAAAAAAATCATCAAAATTCATATTTTTATATTTTTGTTACTGGCATGGATATGCGAACATAACCTGCAAGTGGTTGGCTTAAAATCCGTGTATTAAAAAACAAGGCAGTACTTTTCATCTGATTCTGTAATTTCTATACGTGCGTATCAAAATTCCGACTTGAGATCAGAAACACCTTTCCCTGTGAATATCACAGATTTTCAGGGTGATATTGTGCACCATGATCACTACATTTTGATCTCAAACACAAACATTATTGATCTTTGCTTATTCTGTACTGGTGTAAACCACAATCGGCTGTTTAGTGCAGATTTTGAGACGCCGTCGCTGTATGTCTATTTACGGGAGACGGTATGACAAATTTCCTCAAATACTTCATTTTTTTCACTATTTGGTGGTTTGTTTCTACATTAAGCAGTTATATGGAATTGTAAGTTTTACACTTATCCCTGTTTATATGCAGTTCCACATTTTTTCGATTCTCTCGAATTATCGCTGTTAATTAATAACCTTACCTCTGATAACTCATCATACGTTTTCATATCAGTCTCATAGCCTTCCTTAGCACTCTCTTTGGCCTTGTCAAGTTTATCCTTAAGGAGGTCAATCTGCTTCTGAAGGAGTTGGTTCAATGCATCTTGGGTCTCAAATCTTGTCTTCCACTCATTACCTGAAAACAAATTTATATTATAAACCTAATGTTAAACACAATAAGGATTTGTTTAGTGTTAGCCATTCAAATACTTTGCCAACTCTGACATCTACACCTGGCCCAAAAATTATCTTGGCATGTTTTTCGATCAGTATTGTGCCAAAGTCAGACAATTTTGAAAGTTTTCGAAATATACATTTTGTTGCCTAGGTCTTGCTCTTTCATTTAACACCTCGCTTGTAAAAAAGCGTGCAGAAATGGCTGAGATAGGCATTGCAGTGTACTGGGACATGAACATGTGTAAAACAATCAATATTGCAAGTAGGCTTTCTCACTCATTCAGTCGCAAAACTTCTTTGTTTAGCATCAATACACACATATTATTGCGTTGTACCACACAGTGACCATTGAAAAATCCAAAAACTGCAACTTTTGGTTTGGGGAGTTTGCGTCTTTCGGGCGCTCTATCTCAGCCATTTTTGCACGCTTTTTTACAAGCGAGGTGTTAAATGAAAGCGCAAGACCTAGGCAACAAAATGTTTATTTCAAAAACTTTCAAAATGGTCTGACTTTGGCACAATACTGATCGAAAAACATGCCGAAATACTTTTTGTGGCAGGTGTATATCACTGTTGTGCATCTTCAAATAAACACACATGGCTATATACTTGTTTAATAAAGGCTCTTTGGCATGTTTATTTTCTTGTTTGAGCCCACAAATATATGCCTACAATGATGCGCGATGGAAAAGTAATGATGTTGTCGCTAAAAAGAAGATATGTAGGGAAAATAAATATAAAAATTTTACAAACAAATAGCTTCAATTTTGCAAATTTAGAAACGAAAAACCAGTACCACACCACGCGGAAATAATTGAGATGGAAATGATTACTTCCGGTGAATGTTGAACTTGAAGGTCAGAATTCAGATCAACACCAAATGCCTCTCCACTGGCAAACTTGAGCGAGTTGGCCAACACACCTAAATATATGTGCATCTCGATCCACAATCCATCACACTAAACTATTGCCTTGGTGTGACAAGAAATTGGGACTCAAGTGGACACAACTAGTGACAAACACTTTCATAATATATTTCCTTTGAAAGATTTTTTTTTCATGAAAAAGTATGCTCAATCAATCTTTTTTGGAAAGCTTTACATTCTAACTAAGTTGTCATTCCAGTACTCAATATTAAATGACTATGTATGTTAGTCTAATTAAAGAGGCGATCAATACCAAAGTTTGATTAGCTCTATTGTACCATACGTGTGTATGTACATGTATGCGTGTGAGTGGGTGTGTGTCAACATTACATTTATATGATGTCAGTGAATAATCATATCTTACATGTATCGATGAATAATCAGTTGCAAGTCTGAATGTAATTTGTCTGTAATAAAGGCCCCGGGGCATGACATTTACACTTATGTTTATTAGAGGTCATTTGTTCGGTTATATTTCTGTCTGGGAATACAATGGTGCTCCTGCCCAAAAAGGATTGATGTTTGAACAATCCAAACAACATCAACAATGAATGTATCCACAACTGTTTGAAAATAGCATACCTTAGTACATGTGGAACTGTATTTTTGTGAAAATTTCATATACAATCTTGCAACCAAGGTTTTTCTAAATCAAAATTGTATGAGGATTCCAAAAATCATGGGTGTCATTTTTTAAAATGTGTTCTTGGATGAATTCTATGGGGGCAAGGTTTACACTGGTTTATACAGGGGGCAAAATATAAAAGGGAGCAAAACGTGTTTTAAAGTATACCATCATGTTCAGTACCTTTCAAGGATTACAGAAAGGTATAGTTTGCCCTACCTGAGTGTTATAGTACAAAAGTTACAAGGTAAATCGGATTCAAGGTCACACTGAGGGTAAAATTTCAGATTCATCGGTTTGTTCTAAAAACGGTGCCAAATTGTTCGCCTTACTGTACAGAAGCCGAAAATATAAAGGTCGCGTTGTCAATGACGTTTTGATAATAATTAAAGTGTATTTTCCCAAGACCGATCTTCCAACCATGTGACCAAGCCGTTCCATTAGCATGGAGAGGAGGCTACTTACCAAGGAAAATATCGATAGAATTAATGGACTGAAAAAAGGCCACCACAAAAAATAATTATGTTAACCCTATCCATTGTACGCTGACATTATCATCCATGTTACATCAGATTGCCCCTGATTACATTTACCTTACTGTATCGCTGATATGTATTCCATAGACCCAATGTTATTTAACAAAAATCTTACCAAAAGCCTGCAGACTAAAAAGAAAATCTTATTAATGCAGGAAGTTGAAAGAAAGTAAATAAAAAATAACGTGGCCTCTGCAATGATGGTAACCAGCCACACTCCATTGATTTTAAAAGATTATAGCTTTGTGATTCCATTGACTTGCTGATTTCACAGGTCACGATTTTCAAAGCCTTTTCATTTCAACTAATACGCAAATGGTTCGGTTCCTGGCTCTTTTTAAATTGAACATTCAAAATAGCTGCTTCATTAATTCAAAAGTATTCAGAATTGGTCGGTTGAAATAGGTTTGCACAGGGCAGCTTATACTTACTTACAAGACAGTATACTTGTTCAGATTATAAATGACCGAAGGTTGGACAAAAGTGTTATCTTTGGACAACTGGCAAATACATACCTGAAGACAGTACATCGTTACTTTTGATCAATCATGCCGGCCCCTTCCCAGCACAAAGATCGGCTCTCAGAAAACGTACTAGAAGAGGGCAAATATGACCTTGGTCCAAGGTCTATGGAGACCACCAGTATATCTCTAAAGTCTCACTTTGAAAAGGTATGTGATTGATGAAACACAAATCATATACATTTCTTATTAGTAGGACTCAATGAACGATTTAAAAACCAGTTTCAACAAAATCGGACAATCTATAATAATGACCTTGAACTTTCTTGGCCTATTGTACTAAAACATAGGTCGTAACTATGGCAAAACTATACCTTTTTAGACACCTTATGAGAAGCCGAACAGACTGGTATAAATTTTAAAACAATTTAAACACTTTTATTGTTTACCCCGTACAGATTTTGCCCCATTATTAAAACCACCAAAGAACACATTTTAAAAAATGACACCCATTGTTTTTTCAGATCTCCATGAAATTCTGTTATGGAAAAACATTGGTGTCACAAATTGTATATGAAAAAAAAACTAAACCAAAACATCCATTCCATTTCCCCATGTACTACTTGCCTGCTACTAAAATGGTCTATTAAACATTGTCACATGTGTGTGGACAGGGGGGGGGGATTTTCGATTACCTTTTCTTGCAAAAATCTACTATTGCCAAAGATTAAACTTATTTTGACACTGTAGTCGGCTTAGTTATTCGACAGGATAAGGCTGGCTAATCTTCCACCAACTTTGCAATGTTATTGTTAATTAATAGTATTACTAGCATATACATCAATACAGTATATTTGGTATTTTTTAGAAACATTTGGTTTAAAACAGTTTTCTAAAAAACTGGCCTCGATGGCTATAGAGAAAAATGACACTTAATGGTCGCATATTGTTTTCTGCGTATTTGCATTGAAAATTATTTATTGTTTTTTGGAATTTTAGTTTTTTGTTTGGTTTTATATTATTTGTTTGCACATGGCTGTAATGAACGCTTGGGGTGTTATCACCACTGCAAACACATTGCATTTTCTTCCGTCTTACGTTTCGTCTATATCTGTCTTAACACTGTGTTTTCTAATAAACAAAGGACAATTGGTAAGCAATTTGTGGACTAGAAACTTGTATTCTGTATTTGAAAAAATTGGCATTTTAATTTCACCTTGAAACTGAGATCCATCTGCAACGCCACCATCCATTACATATGCGTCAGTGAGCGCGTGCTCGCTATGATACGCGGAAGTTCGTGTGCTCCTGCATACTTGTAGCGAGGCGCACCGGGTACACCTATTTTGTTTTTTTTTCCTTTGGTATCCATAGCACGTCCCGGCCGTAGCCTCGATATGCACAGTTTGAAAGTACAAGCATCGAGGTAAAACAAAACCCCAACTAACTTTGAGAAAAATATATGTAGGTCATACATTTTTAAAACATCTCTGAAATTTCCTAACCTTCTGTATAAAATCATAGAAAAAAATAACTGTACAGACATTCAATAAAATAGAATTTTTAATCATTATACACTATTTATTTCTTATTAGACTTTAAAGAAGACTTAGTTTCGCTCGACTTAAATATGCCTTATGGTACGCCATCGAGGCAACAAAATATTATTAGAGGGGAGCGTTCATTACAGATCAACGGTATATATTGAATCATGATCTCTTAATGTGTAACCAAAAAGTAACTCAATTCATTCATTGGCAATGTCAAGCTGCCCATTTTATAATGCATGCTGTAATGAGTCCTACAAATGAATCGCTTTGCAATACTAAAGGTGATTAACATAGTGTCATGCCGCTTCCGCTTTATGATGAAAGTATGCTAAATCAGCCCTTTTTTTGCCCGCTCAATGGAACATTTTACCTACAACCAGGAAAATCTGCCTCTAAGATACTTTGTTATAAAGAGCCCTTTATAAGTGACCATTATTATTATTAAATCAACCAAACCCGGAAAATCTGCCTCAAAAAAACGCGGAAAGTGCCCTCTGGCAAGTGACCCGTTACACCCATGGCAGACGTACCATGTAGTTCCAAGCAGGGGCGGCACAGGGTCAAATCATAGGAGGGCGAAAACATCATAGGGGGGGCAAAACAGTACAAAATGACTCATTTGGGTTAAAAACCCCCTAATTTTGTGCAATTATGCGGTAAAACTCTTTTTTTGTTGTGTTTGTCCCACTCCGCGTGGGCTCGAGCGTCACTCTTCTTGCGGCGATCTGGACCCATTGTGCCCTGCCACGCGAAGAGCCCGCGGGGAGTTTAGGTGTATGGGTGTGTGTTAGTTTCCTAAAGTTTAAACTCTCAGGGGGGCGGCCGCCCCTCCTGCCACCCCAATGGCGCCACCCATGGTTCCAAGAGATAGCGCCGCTTGACTACAATAGCTCAATCACTGCAAGCGGAACACCAAGCAGCTTGAGTGGCAAGCGGCGACACTATGTATCCGCCTTATGTGGAAAGGTCACTTACATGTAACGCTTAAAAATCTTGCCTGCCCTCAAACACTTAACCCTATCATTAACATACTCTATCGTTTAGCTGTTCTACAGTCAATTGGAGTTCTGCTACAGACTGGTCTAACATCTATCTGTAATATAAAACAAAAGATAGTAAACTGGATAAGTTGCAGTTTTTAGGAATTGAGTGCATGCATAGTGCACTTCAGGTGTCAAGACTGCTATATATCAGGAGGTCCCATAAAAGTGCACTAACATGCATCGTGAGATGTTGCCTACAAATGTATACATGATGTAGCACTCAGCAAGATCAGCGGCAGCCGAGTGATTTTCAATGTGGAGGGGCCACTTGGCTCATTTGAGCAATTTGCAAATACTTTACTTTTGCTTTCTTCTCGTGTAACAGGCTAAGTCTAGCCCAACATGTAAATCTTAACACTTTTGAAGTGGGGGGGGGGGGGGTATTCCCACAATGTGTGACTCCATTTGACATTTATTTTAACATTGGTCATTATCTTATCACGGATGTGTAGTCACAAAAGTTATGTGAATTGGTTAGCCATTTAACATTTCTACTGCACTCACCTCTCCAATCGTTTTCAAGCAAGATATGCAAACAAAATGATGTATAATCAATCCATACATAGTATTCTCCTTACTATCTCTATCCAGTTTTAAGACTGAACATGCAGGAGGTATGGTAATTGTTTTCAGAAAAATCAGTGATTTTATTCTGCTATCGGACTACACTTACTTTTGAGGAGTTTGGTGCTGGTCGGATTTGGACAATCAAATTTAATCAGAATTTCATACTTAGTTGCAGTATTTTGACAAATCTTTATTATGAATACTTTTAGACATAGTAAAGGGTCCTCAAGATTCAAATCAGGTAAATTTTGATGGAGTTGAGGCTTTATGTTTAACTTAAAATTGTGGTGAGTTTTAACATGGCTAACAATTACACATAACCTTTCGTGACTACAAATTCAGTGAAATGACCAATGTTTTAAAATAAATGTATCAAATGTGTAGTCACTATTATTGGGACTAGGGGGGGCAATGTGGAACATTGTATTATGATAACTGTCATTAATTAGACCATTATTTTTTGCGTAACAAAAAAATCGGCTTTCCGGCCTCGTTCTTCCCCTAAAATAATGGCATCGCTTAGAGGTGGTCCAATTCATTCATAAAGATAAAACTAAAGAGAAAGCTACCGGGTCCTATACCCGAGGTTGCTCTGGCTTTTTCCACTACGGGGGTTCAAATCCAAAACTACCCTTTTGTGGGGACGGGACGGAATTTGACCTTCTTAATCGTCCTAATTCTTTACTAGGTACTTTAGGACCAAAAAAGTATTTCATATAAATGAGTGCAAAATTCTCAAAGGTACTGCAAAAAAAAAAGAATCATGTACTTTGTGGTATTGTCCATTGACACCAAAAAACAGGTCGTGACGGACGGAATATGAAGGATCCGTCCAGTCCGCTACCTGTTTGTTTACAATCAACGTCTGAAGACAAACTGAATTTTTTGTGTGCATGTTTTACTTTGTGGGATACTTGATTGTATCAGTTGAACATGATTCCTGCAAACAAAAGAAGGAAACAAAACACAGATGCTTAAAAGTCTAAAATTCCGTCCCGTCATGGGGTGACCAGATTTGGATAATATGGCCCTACCGCTAGCCCATAATATCTTTATCTCCCTAAGCAGAGAGGTAGTTTCATTCCACCTAAAACCCACCTGGGCGTCACTGTGCCACAAAGTCAATAATTTGGGTATTTTATACCGGTACTTACAGTCCTTTATGACAGAATCCGTGCATTTATGAAAATGATGTCTTAGCATCCCTACTAGCTCGATTTTAAAAAATTCACATGATGCACAGCTCAGTGCTTACATTGTCGAAATGTTGACCCGAAAATTAAAAAGGCACGAAGTGACCGAAAATTTGAATGCTAAACACAGTCGTTCTCCACTTCTGGGTGTTGTATTTAGTAATTTTATTGGTAAATCAGCAAAAAATAAGCGTGCTCGTGCCATTCTAAAGAAAATAAACCGGGAAACAATCCAGGGGTGACTCACTGATCTAGTGGCGCGACCTTGCTATTTAAATTGGGATTTTTAACGGGTTTAAGAAACACCGTTCAAAATCTCAGATTTTAACCATGAATGGAAAAAGTCAAAAACAATTTAAAAAGCAAAAAACTAAAAAATTAAAAAAAAAAAAAAAAAGGTGCTGTTTTTGTACTGATTCTGAATTTGCTTATTCTGCATTGGATCCGATGCGCCACCCACCCCAGCTTTTTCACACACTCCGTGCGCTAGCATTGTGGAGGTAGGTACGGACGAGTGCAACGCTACGGAACGAGCTCGGGGTCCAGACCGTTATTCTCTAAATAGCCCTCAGGCTGGCTGAAAGTGATTAAGCCCAAAATCAGTCACCTTTTTTGGCCCTTTACAGTTTATGGATAAACAGAACAATCGTATAATAAAATGACTCCGGAGGTATTTTATCAGCAGCAACGTCAAAACATAAACTAGGCATGCGGACTGGTGATGAGCTGGGCCGAGTTTCCGTTATATAAAAACTGTTTTTACCATCTAAACAGGGCTCAGGCGGGGACAAGGGCCAGGCTCGCCTTGTAGTGTGGGCTTTTATTCCATGAAGGGTTTCCGAATTCATATAGTGTCAGAAAAAGTGTGTCAGACGGGTTCAGAAGCACGGAGTTATAGTTACATGTAGTTATACTAAGCATAAACGCCACATTATGTCTTTAACATGTTGTAATAAAAAAAAAACAAAAAAAACGGATGTGGAGTTCTGCAAATACATCGTATAACTTTTGCCTGTTAGCCTGTGTTTACAGGGACAATTCAAGAGCCTACTTGTCACCGCAGACGAACAAAATATCACAGCAATTCAGATCGGTTGAGTTGAATATGTGTTCCGATATAAATATGACCTTTCAGAGAGTTTAATACTCAAATTTTCACGAAAAAACAGTTAGAGTAAAATTCCTAATTTTATCGGGAAACACCCTTTCTCGTGCAAGACTGGCGAAACCGGCATGAATAAATGTGACCTTTGAGCCGGAAGGTCACAATACCGGTACATGACCAACTGAACCCTGAGCATCTTAATATACGCACGGCCGTTACACTGTGGTGCTATTCAATTGGCCGTAATGTTGTTAGTTTCGAAAGAGGGGCTAGGGACTCAGTACTTATGGAGAGAAACAAGAGAAAATTAATCCTTGTTTGGGATAACAACGGACACGTGGTGACCCGTGTTTGACGTTATTGCACTGACCTCTGGGCCTTGCGATTATGGGCTTCCTTCATGCATTGGAACGATGAAGTGATTGTAGTCGCAATTATTGTTCAAATTTTTGATTTATATTCTTTTGAGTTTTTTTCACATGTGTCATCGCATTGTATATGGTGTCAACTTGTGATTGATAGTGAAAACGGGATTGTTCCTCTTTGGAGGGAATTGAGATCGACAAGTTGAGGTAGGTGACAGGCCAAGGTATAAACGTATGTGTTTGCAGAACTCCACATCCGTTAATGACAACATGTTTAAAGACACTATAATGTGATTTTCTTAGCAGACTAATAGTAACAATGCTGACATAATGTTTATCGTAGATGAAACCGCAAATGATCATGGGGCCAAAAAGGGGCAAGAGCACCACAACGTCGACGATCATCACTTGTTTCCGGCACTGTCCAATGAAAGGCATCACACACCAAAACTTATTGAGGATTGTTTTCAATTATGGTTTAAAGTTTTATTATGTAAATGTAAATACCAGGTTGTTGTCCATGAATTATATTACAAGTAATCTCTGTTTCTAGAAAGGTACGACAAATTATCCCCTCAAATATAACCAGAAAATTTCACATTTTCGTCAGCTGCTATCGAAAGATGTAGCGTGCAGCGCCAATGGAAGCTAATGGAGATTGACTACCTGAAACCCACTTTCTCCCAGTTTTTAACATCACAAATTTTTCATTTCATTACCCTACATAATGAAGTAGCCGACTATTAATCCCCAGTATGATTAGCAATTTTCACACTTCATAATTTGAGTTTTCATTGTTAATATTAGTTAAGAAAAAATGACTTTTCGTGGAACCACGCATCTGAGATACACCAGACACGGAGCCTCAAGACTTGGTCATCGATTGCCGGCTTGAATCACGGCCCACACATAGCGCATCGCACACGGAAAACTCCTGTTAGACTTCTATCAACTTACCTGCATTTTTCATACGTAATTTCGATTCAACCGTATGCTAATTTTTTTGTTTTAAAGCCTACATCAAAGTTTAGACCAATTCTTTAAAGTTTGCTCATGTCAGTTTTCAATAGTGTACATGACGAAAGATTTTTACAATTTTACAATGTTCACAGTGGTAGCCGACGGAGTCGGCCGCCCGCGAACTGTCCATGGAGTTATTATCCTTTGCGTGTGTTGGATTGATCATGTCTTACTTCCTGTAAGCTTCTGTTACAAAACATACTATCATTACAATAAATTTATTAGGGAAAAAATATAACTTTCTGTTTTTAAATTTACAAATTATCATATTTGGCGTGAATTATCAATACAATGTGGATTAACCACGACAGGACGGACCAAGGGTCCGGTCTGTGCTGCACTAGCAGCGGCAAATCGCTCTCAATGGTCCCCCCCCCCCGGAGGGGGGGAGAAACCCCCCCCCCCCCCCCACTCCAATAAACGTCCTCTATTCCCCCAAAACATTCGCCATTTAATTTGTATCTCGGTACTTTTAAGCTCTTTTTACAGATGAAAGGTTATACAATAAACATACAGCTTTTAGATTCTTTTTGTTGATTTTTGTTTAATACCAGACTCCATATTTTGAAAGTTTTTTGAGTTCCCATTGCCAATAGGCATTACACGTGTTTACAGTTACATCCGGGAATCCAGCTTGTGGTTTCCCCCCTTTTTCGATCCCATCATTCCTTTCGGTAGAGCGCCCTCTGTTGATATTTTGCTATCTACGATAAACCTTATGACAGCAAAAGCGGTCCCAGGGCGCCTAGGCTAAGTTATAATCCAATGCATTGAAATTTGAAAATAGCAAGCAAATTATATGCATGGCAATTAATGCATTGAATGGCAATGGTCGAAATCAAGGAAGGGTCCGTTTCAGCGCATAAGTCAGCCTCATGGCTTCCTGATAGGACGACTGTCAAGTGTCATGACAGCAGGTCCAACACAGAATATCGTATCGATTTACCGCATCTGATTGTCTTGCTGCATTCAGCTTTTAATCTCTCCAAATCGCGATTAGTTTTTGTTCATCTTTTTTCCGATGCCCCCTCCTCTTTCTTGTCCATTTTTGTACTACTATAAACCTCGTCTCTAATTACTTGTTCACTGTTGCAAATGCATATTTGAAATCCGACTATGTCCATGAGGCTACGGTTCCTAATGGGATTTTATCATAGCGTCCCAGTTAACTATGGATACGTCATGTTTTCTGCAGACAAACAAACACAGATTATCAATGATGATGAGTAGTGAGATGAATAAGGGTTACATTGGTAAAGGGTTGTATCAATTTTTGATTACTAAGCCTTAATGTTTTGTTGCTGAGTCGATAAGATAAATACGGCCACAATTGAGTCAGCCCCAAAATGAGGTGCAAATTATTTGGACGTGCCCCGTTGGTCTCCCAAGCCATATTAGAAATGAAAACATCTTTTGGGTCCAACTTGGTAAAAGCACCGTGGTAAAAGGAACTTCTAAAATGATTTCAGAGATGAATTTTGCTGACATTCACCCATACAAGCCTATGTGGTTTAACCCGCCATATTCTTAAAAAGTAACAATTATTTCTCCATCATGTATGAGTTAGAGAGGGGCCAATTAAATGCATTCACGACATCGTTAATTGGCGACAGGATTATGTATTTTTTAATTGGTTCAGGGCCCTGAATTTTCATCTTAACTCTGATATTTCAATCCGGATCTAAGATAGTATAATTTCCTTGCCAGATGCCTCCTTTTTTGACTGGTAAAAGCAGTCAAACAGACAGGTACCCTTTTGCTGTTATTATTGATAATCTGATTCAACTAAGGGGAGTGTTCATAAATCTCTGGTGTGGGGGGGGGGGTGGAAAATGAGGGGGATCCATGAAAAAAACAAAAACAAAACAAAATAGTCCAAAAAGGGGGATCAAAAAATTTTCCAGCCGGTATTAGGGGCTCAAAAATTTAAGGATAATTTTTGCTTCCATTCAAAACATACTTTACCGAATCATCATTATTTTATTGTCAATTTTGCATTTTGGGAACATCACTTTTACATTCAAAAAGCAGTCTTGAAAACCGAATATTGCAAGGGTGAAACTGTGCTTTGCGCAAGGGAACACCCTTCCCTGTGCCCACTCCCGCATAATAGGTCTATCTACAACCGGTTGTGGCAAGAAATATAGTCCCTCCCTGACGGACCGGACTCATATCCGCCTAATAGGGAACTCGATTCATTTGACTCTCACGGCAAAGATATAGTTTCACGCTTTATCCGGGGGGGGGGGGGGCAATCACTAATGAATGGTAGGGGTGTACATGGTGCAAGGCTGCCGCTTCGAAACCGCACGGGAATTCAGTGACAGAGGACTAAAAAATAGGTGTCTTGGGTGAGGACCGCCAAAATCCCCCAAAATGAGGGTATTTCAGTGCAATTGCAAAATTTTTCTCCCAAATGGGTTTTTTTATAGAAAATTTTTTTCAAAAATTTCACCCAAATAGGGGTCTTTGAGTGAACATTTTCAAAATTTTGCCAAAAATAGGGGTCTTTGGGGTACAGTTTTTTTGGTAAAAAATTGTAAAAAATGGGGTCCTTTGGTAGCACGATTCATCTTGCCTCTTCACGTGGTGGGCGACTTGGTGTATCGTATTCATTTTTTTACCATAGGCCACCCTGCCTTATATGTAAGCGGCCTATGTAAAAGACCAACATGATAAAAGCCTTGACCAGATGCATTATAATGCCATGACGAATCGTGCTAGGTCTTTGGGTGACCATTTTCAAAATTATGGGGGGTTTGATTTGACGCGATGCGGAAAATGGGGTCTTAAAGCCTACATGACTCACATATGGGAGTGCCCCCCCGCCCCCCCCCCCCCCCCCGGGCACCTTTTTCTGTTGTCCGTCTATGGAGCCCGGACATGCTCCTGCCAGACCATATCTCCGTTACCCCAGCCCAATATTTTTTTCCATTAGCAAATATGGTTTTTTTTAAAAAAAATGAATGGTTTTACCGATCGTAAGGGAATGAACTCTCCAGACGCTTCGATTCTACATTCAAAACAAACCGTACCTATCGATTACATTTTAATTGCCGTTGTCCATACCCAAGTAATTATCATTTAATGGTGAGCCACATTGGAAATTTCACATTGTTTATCATACTTTAACAAGCGAAAATTTATCGGGAAAATTTATCTATAGGAAAACGACTGTTGTGGGGCTCCGCGCTTCGCGTGCACCCACCATTGGCGTCGGAACCGGGGGGACAGAACGTACAGTACGTCCCAATATTTTGCCCCTCGTCCTGGCGCCCCCTTGTTTTTAAGAAAAAGCCAAAACATTGAAAGTCGGAAAATGAGTTCGGCTTCCAGATGGCAGAAACACCATTACGAAATTTACAAGGACTCTGCAGTGACGCCCCCTGGTACTCATCCAACAATTAAGTTTTAATGAACTAACACGGTCTTTATTCCTTGCAAACTCTATTATAACTATCGCCCTTATAATAGTCACCATAAAAAGTTTATAATAAACTGATCTCGCTTCTTAGAGCATACTTTCAGAGTT
>JAMKCH010077901.1:0-11886 GCA_023653785.1 Ophioderma brevispina | reverse complement strand
CTTCCTCCTTTGCTCTTGCAACTGTTTTCTAGAAGTGAAATAATAAAGAAAAAATTAGGATGGTTACCAAGTTTCCAGTGTTTACTTTTACCAGAAAAAAATGTTAACATCTGATTTTAGACCTGTCCATGTCTCAAATGACATTCCAGATCCTGTTTTGAATTTAAGCATTACCCATGTAAAAGACTTTTAAAAGCCTGTCATCACTACTGTTTTCAGCTTCAAAGCACATTGGTATGATTGTGTTTTTTCTTGTTCTTTGTCCAGTGTTCAAAGGACCATTGTAGTCTTGTAAAAACAACCAACAATCTTTGCCAACAACTGGTGCACAAAACAAAGCAACAATAACATAAACAAGATAATAAGTCCTCTCACTACCTTAGATTTCTTTCTCTTCTTGTCCCCAGCATGTCCAATAATTCTGGTTTCAGAGAAAGATATACCGTCTTGTCCATGAGATTGCTATGTAATACACATGTTTCAATTGGTCACCTTGTTGAAATTCATTCGAAAAAGAATGTGAAATCATTATTTAAGAAGATTTGAGCAAAACCACTTCCTCATCTAACCAACTAAGCCATGTAGGCACATTGGTATCAAAGCATTACGTTAAAATCGGTTGGTATTAAAGATAGGCGGTCTGGTGAGTACGTAATCCTGATTCTAAAAAAAAAGTTGGCCGAAATTGAACCCGTGGTTTAAAAAGTGCTCAAGACTCGAAGTCCATTGTGGGGAACATGTGATCGACCGTAGCGATTGCGTGTTCAGTTTTTGTGTCTGCGAGCACAATACCTGATAAAAATGTTCATTTTTTTTCGCTAGGTTCGCATAGGTTTAGACCTATTATAACTATTCAAAACAAAACAAAGTAGAACAGACCCTCTGATGCAAAAACATCCCTAGAACCTGTTTGTTTTTCCGGAGATATTTATAATATTTTCCATTTACACACATTCTCTGATGGGGACTGAAACGTTAATCTTCTCAAGCAGTACCAATTTAGATAATATCCTTCGCAGTCTGTAACACAAGACTACACCGTGGTAAAATACTTTCGCGGGCCACCGTATAGCAGTTGTAGAATGGCATTTGTTCTAAAAAGAAAATTTTCCCCTCATTTGATAACCTCTATACCAGTTTCTTCACCATTCCCCTAACTTTAACCCGGACACTGAAATGATACTAACATTCACCTTTGATGCAGTTTTTAATTGCCATTAATTAAGCACTTAACCACATTGATAATGTTCCTTAGTAACATGCCAGTAATACCATTTGGTAGCATACACACCAGATGTGTCTCCTGTACTCACTACAGTCGTGCATTCACCACGTCACCTGGAGAAGAGCTTTCACTATATGCTTGTATTCTGTAAATGGTTATGCAAACCCTGTTTGACTCAGATATGAAGATATTACAGGTCATTTCATGATTTCAACACCTGTTCTATTCATTGTTCACTAGATAATCACCTGAGAAAAAGCGTATTCACAAAGTTTGAGTTGATCCTGAATCTTGCCGGTTTTGTGATTGAGCAATCACTTGCTTCCCACGGGCCCATAGGCTACCTGTTGTAATTCTGGTCCATTTACGGACAGCTTGACAAGAAAAAATATGAAAATTGCAAATTTCTTGCAGACCCAAATTTGCACATAGACTAGGTACGCATGGATTAACTAAGGCTAACAGTTTTCCGAGCTGATATTAAAATCTCAACTTTTTTAGGTCATCGCGGACGAGGTTGTGGATCAACAAATGCCCCTTTAAAAAAATTCAAACTGGTTGAGTGGAGGTAAACTTTTTTCCTATGATGTTTTTATGGTGAGCTCTGTCCACTAAAGGTGACCTATCCACTTTGCCAAATTGTACTTTGGTGTATTTAAGTACTCAATTATCCAACATGTGAAAGAGTAGGGAGAGAGCAAAAGGCCGACTGAGCATTAATAATTGCTGGAAAAACAAATATGGCAGTATTTGGGAATCCTGTACCTTGCCTCTATTTTGGTACAGAGGTTAACGCTTGTGTGTTCCAATGTCTTTGGGACCCCCGATGTATCGTAAGTGTATCAATTTTGATATCAGAGAAGGCTGTATTTTTCTCATTGTCGTCCTGACTTTCAGCTGTAATCCATGCTTTCGATAGAGAAAACAAATGCTGTTTCAATCCATTGACATGAGAGCTTAAAACATAACTTTGTAAGCCCCATAGGTATGTGTAAAAAATTCATATTGGTTGACCCAAAATGGGACACATTTTTACTCATAACTTCCCAACCAAACATCCTTTGGCCCAAGATTTCACAGGGTAAATGAGAAAAATAGTAGTTTCTTAGATAACCAAGATGTTTCACCACTGCCGGTAAAATCTGGCTTCTGGGGACGAGGCTATTAGCGACGGGCCATGGACTTCGCTCACAATCAAACCACTCACCGCCTTTGAGTTTCTTTTACACAACTGATTCTTTCAGACAGGTAATCTCCAACAAGTGCAAACCTTCATTCCTCTCTGGTGGACACTGAGATGTCCTCAGACTGACTAGAAAGCGACCCTTTCTCCTTGTCCACTTGGGTGACTGTTGCCCTCACAGTCTGTCCAATCTCAACAACCGTCGGGGTTGGTACAAAGGTCATCGGAACAGTGGCCTAGGAACAAAAAATTAATTTTAATGATTAAAGTATGAACTTAGATTGAAGGACACTATTAATTAGAAGCTTTAAGTTCCACTCAGTAATTTGTTGTCAGGTCAGGGTTTCTTGGAGGGCCTGCTACTGGTATCCTGGTAACAGTACTACCTGCCCCAGGGCTGAGTTCCACATTTATACCTTACTCCTCTGATGCTAACCAACTAGGTTCATTCCCTTCACAAAACACTGTATATGTCATGATACATTTCACATGCCATGATAAATTTCACCAAACATTTATCATATGAGAAATGTGGGCTGGGACATCATGCCGGCAAAAAGACACAAGGCAGTTCTCGAACCACAAGGTCCCCCGCCCGTCGCGGTAGTAAATGGAGCAAAATATAATTTTAAGATCACAGGGAGAATTGTGAGGACATAAGTGGTTCTCAAAAACCACGAGGCTGCTGCCATAGCAGTGCAATTTGACGGTATCAAAGTTGACTACTTGGACCATTACAAACTATTTGTTAGTTATTGACCTTGAATGACCCCGCATGACCTTGAAATGACCATAAAATTTGGCGGCACTGAATGTTGACCACACCACCAGGTTTAATCATACTACCACAATTGACCAGGGTTATATCAATTTAATATCCATTTGACCTTGAATGACCCGCGCATGACCTTGAAATGAACTTCAAACTTTTTTGGCACTGAATGTTGATCACAACACACCACCAAGTTCATCATCCCTGCCACAATTGCCAAGGTTTATAGTCATTTAATCCCATTTTTGAACCAAATTCGACCCTATTTTTTAACCATATTTAACCTATGACCCATGCAGTTTTTTCCCACGCTGCACTCATCACCTCCTTCTTTTGCGACATCTATGGTGCGAAGATTGACATTCATACTTGCTTAGATCAAGATATCGGGCTTACACGGGGGGGGGACAAGGCTTACACAATATAACCCGATTTTTTGACCAATTTTAACCCTATTTTTGACCATATTGACCTTTGAAAACCAATGCCACATACCCACTTTACATCCCAGCCAACTCCTACTTGAGATGCATCTATGTTGCGAAGAAGACAACCCACACTTGCTTAGATACATAGATATTGCGTGGGACGCGCACACGCACATGGACGCAGGGCATTTCTATTATAGTCCCCCTTTGCCACCTAACGTTGGTGGGGCACCAAAAATATGCTTGCTGGGCAGTATTCGCGTGCTCCAGTACAACCTAGTCTTTTTAATCTTAGCTCTTGTCACAGCTGTTTGAAATCTCATTTATTATGACAAAATTGGAATAAAACAAGAAATATAAACGGCAACACACTTTTGACACTAATTTGGATTATTGTATAACCACTGACTTCACCTTGTAAATTTTTAACGAAATTATTTCATTTCGGGCCCAATAGGAATTTTTCTTTAAAATTTAGTTTAACATGTCTCTCTATGGAGAAAAGGCACATAGAGGTGCTATAACATACAAACCATGACCTTTGTAGGCCTATATGGCAAGATTCCCCGCAAGGGATTTTCTGATTTTTTAGAGAGATAGTAGCTCTTGGCTGTCACTACTAATATCCGCTGTCAAAATTGTGCCGCCGCTGCTTAAAATTGCACTAACAAATAAAAGAGACGATTTGAATGGGGTCAAACAGCCGTTTTTTAAAGCATCTCCATTACCGGTTACTTCTCTACCGTTACTCCCTCCGATGTTAACCAACCAGATTACTATTCTCTTCAACAAACACTTCATATGGAATATACATTTCACAGACATTCCATCATCTATACTCACCCCTTTGGTGCTAATGCCCACTAGATGGCTGTTCCCCTCAACAAACACTCCATACGGCATGATTCGTTTCTTTTCACATGGCCCACATCATAGTCCCCAGATTCAAGTTGTTTTCAAATCACCCTCATTATTATCACACATCTTTAGGATACTGCGCTTGCATGTGAAAATCTTAGACGTTATGGTCCAATGATGACTTCATAACAGGGGCCATATTCTTATTTCCCACTACTTGAGCTACTGGCTGCTCCCATGCCCCTTTCTACTGCAAAGTTACACTCTGAGCTGCTGCAAAAACGTACCTGTACCTATAGCCAACCTCATTTACAGTAGAAAATAGTTCAAATAATAAAAGTAACCCCTATACAAGCCAACTATATTTTTTTATCAGACAAACAATATTGCTTGACACATATTTCACATTTGGAGGTGTCCAGATTTTATGATTATGTGAAACCCAATGACATCTAGAGTAGGATTTCTTGGCTCTCTTCTTCCCAACCTATGGCTTTTGACCCCCAGATAAATCTTTGACCGAAAGAGTGATCTTTGAAACCACTAGATGATCTTTGACCCCATCCTCCAGTGATTCTTTACATCTAGTGACCATTCCAATATTATTTACTTTAACAAGACTGATATGACCTATTAGCGTATTGTGAGTCTTTTCTTTTCACAAATTATCTCATTTAATCCTTAGATGGACCTTCAATGTCTTGTGGTCAACCCTTGTCGCCCATAAAAAATGTTAACCAACTAAGGTTTAGTTAGAAATGAAGTAACGCTATGACACTATCTTATTAAAAAACTCAATTAGCAGACAGACTATAACTTTTTAATCACCTAATAGCAAAATGATAGGCTTTTTTTTATTACCGCACACGTGAAAGTCTGTTGAGCACTGCGCATCTTGTCACAAGCATGCATTGCGCATACATCTCGCACTGCGTGTACTGCGGTAGTGTTGCTTGCAGTTGTGCCCAAAACACCATTATTCTATATCAATTCACGGTTAGTGTTCTTGACGAGTTGGTGAATGACAAATTATATACAGAAATTACTACATAGTGGATTTCGCCATCCCTTCCTGACGATGCTCATATTCTATGCTTTTGCAAGGTTATCCCAACTTTGATTCATAGTGATACTTGGGACTTAGTAGATACAGGTGGTGCAGATACTGGTCGTCCCATCTTGTTATAAAGATAACATATGAAGCCAGTGCTTAGGGATTCCCCCTTCCCAGCAACAGCGGATTGATTATAAGATTGGCAATTGGCAATGCTCACAATCTCAGTGCTGTTAGAAAGTCATTTACTATAATCAAGAAAAAATATCATGGGTACACACATTTGACAACTAAAGTTGGAGCATTTATTCCACTAAACTACAATCCAATATGATTTTCCTGAAAAATCGTTAATCTTCCACGTCTCTCATGCAAATGGACAAAAGGATGTGCAATTTTGCATTTCGTCAGCCCGCGTCACATCGTGAAGTATTTGATATTTTGACTTTTCCAGAATTTTGGCATGTACTTTGTTTTTGTACGAATGTACTATTCTACATATTCAACAAATTTTAAACCTTAACGTGGCTTAATTAGTAAAATATTAAAAGGTGCGTGTTCCAGTTTTTCTCATCGTGTTCTCTACTTTATGCTTGGGGATTGATTCTAGACACAGATAATGCATAATGCTGCCTTATTGCACTACTGTGCTAATATTGATGGTTAACCATTTATATAATAAACGGATATTTTTGTAAAAGTCTGTTAGCTTGAGAAAGAAATGGATTTAAGCTGAAATTTTCAGGACGAAATTAGAAAATACGGCCTTTCATCTGATATCAAAATCGATACCACTTCGGGTAAATCGGGGGATCCCAAAGATGATCGGAACAAGCCACCTTACCTAATTATGACGTATTTACAAAAGTTAAGTTGTCCAGCATCACATAACGATGTACTTTTTCCAAAATCATACTGGCGCATGCCCATACACATCCGTACAAGTATCTGCGTTTTGAAATATTCGCTGCACTCACATGAGTACGTATTTGTGGCGACATTATTTTTGTATTTCAGTATAAATTGGTATTTTGTTGTTTTCATATAGGTGACTATTTACGTAAACGCGTCACAACATAACAACGTATTTGTGTATCGTATTTATTATTTACACTTAGAAATTGCTATTTTGTCATCTTCAAGTGTCGTAATTTTATTTAACATCTTCTGCGCATATCTCCTATAAATTGGAAGCTGATTATTTAATATTTTTTTTTTGAAATTTAACTTATTTGGCTATTGTTCAGTAGGTTCTACTTTCCATTTTTTTTTTCGAAATGCATATTTGCAAACGTAGAAGTGACGCGGCAACGGATTGTATCACAATTTTTTGTATTCTATCTTATTATTGTACCCGTATATTACTATTTTTTGCTGGTCAATGCCAAAGAGCTATGCCACTTTTTTTAGTTTAAAACAAGGCTGAACTCGTATTTACCGATCGTAAATAATGTCCCCCGCCGAATGTCGCGATCACTAACGGCAGTCAAGCACCTACAAAACACCCACCCCCCTCCCCAACACGCCCACCCCTCCCCAACACCCTGCAAAAACCCCAAACCCCACAACCCCACCCCCTCCCCACAACACCACCCCCGCACACTCAATCACCTCACACCCCTCAAACACACCCGCCCTCTTCCCACAACCCCTCCCCACTCCCCAACCCCCACCCCCGATTCCCCCACACATGAGCAGCATCATGCACCCCACCCCACCCCCTCCTTTACCCCATCCCCTCCACACGCCGCCCCTCCCCTCCCCGCCCCCTCCCCATTACCCCCGACCTTCCCCTTCTTCCACACTTACCCCCTCCCACACCACCGCCCCATGCCACTAGGCTTCTTCCCTCCCCACACCCACCCACCGCCCCCCCCCCGACCCCCCTCCCACCCCACCGCTCCCACCCACTCCCCCTCCCCGCCCCCCCGATCCCCCCCCTTCTTTTCCCTCACCCCTTCCGTCGCCCCATGCACCCTTACCCCCGCCAACCCGCGAACAACCCCTTCCCTAACACCATGCACACCCCACCCCACCCCCGGTCCCAACAGCAACACCTCACACAACACCACCCCTCGCCACAACCCTGCCACACCCAACCCCAACACCCTGCCACCCCAACTCCCTTCCACACCCACCCCTCCCCAACACCCCGCAAACCTAACCCCCTACCCAACAACCCCACCCCCTACCCTATGGCTTAGTAGTCTTCAATGTATTGGAAGGCATTTTGCCCTATTTGGAACGTACCATTTCAGAGATACAGCCATTACGCATATTTAATTACTCACTTTGGCATACCTAAGCCACATATCACTCTCCCCACCCCACCGCCCCCCTCACCTAGGCAATTAGTCTCATGAGAGAAGGATTTTGCCTATCCAACATACCATTTCAGAGATTCGCAATTAACGCATATTTAATATAGCTCATTTGCCTACCTAAACCGTCATATCCAATACTTTCCAATTGCTAAAAAAGATGTGGCCTCTGATAGGCTTTCATGCACACAGGATTTTTGCATATCCATGTTGTCAGTGTCCAAAAATATAGGCAATTTACTCGGATTTTTGCATATTAACTTAGCCTTCATTTGCATACTCATTTGCCCACAAACACCCAAAATCTAATCAATCCGAGAACTCCTTTCGCCCGCTCCCCTCCACCAAGGTACATCATTATAAACGCCGTTAACAGAACCCAGAAAACTTGTACACAGGCCTTGCAGGAGAATTTTCATAACTAATGAAAATTAAAGACTAAATTAGCCTATTTTTAAAAACGCCCAAACTTAACCAGAAAATGTCTAAGGATCGAGATTCACATCAACTCCGCTTCTTTCCACCAAGTTACATCATTGTGTTGCCCCTTACGGAACTCAGATAAATCATATACCACATGGGTTAACATTTTTAACCACAGACACACAAACAACAGACTAACAAACGGACGACCTGCTCATTTTATAGTCCCCGTTCCGAACTGTTCGGACAGTGACAATAAGCTATGCACTAAGCTAAGATTAGGCCCATGCTATACTTCAGAGATATAAAAATCCACAAACTTTTTTTAGGTAAGTCAGGGGGACGATGCATGGATCAAACATGCTCCTTTTTTTATATGTAGTTAATTAAAACCAATATTCTAAAATACACAAAGGATCAGGACAGAGACCTCTGTGCTGATTTAGCCCAGACACTGACCCTCTTGCGATGACTCACACCTGCATGTACTTTGTGAGTAATGCTCTGTGTTTTCCATGGTGACATACAATGCATGATGGAGAAAGCCCTTTGCTGTCAATTCCGGATTGCAACAGAGACCTCCAGACCAATCAGATGTAACTTTGGTCACTTGGATGCTTTCAACCTGTGCAAAAATACAATGTCAGTACCATTTTATTTCCAAATTTAATTACCCAGGTTTTAATTCGACTTGATCCAAGTAAACCCCAAATTCAACTGGGTTTACAGTCGGATTAATAATTTGTATTGACAGCAATCTAACACACGCGCAGGTGGACTGCGTAAGCCAAGAGGAACTCGCACCTCGTTTGTGATGCGTAATAGGTCGAAGAATGCGCGAACCTCCGCGTGAGGCTTGTTGCGCTTACAAGAGTTGTGTGAACTCCTGTCCAAGTAATTTTAATCCTACGGTAATAGTGAATATATGGGACATATTTTAATCTGCATTTTAATATATAGTGATAGCTAACCTAAACTCTAACTGGAAGTTGTGTGAACGGGTCTTTAAAAAAAAACTATTGATTGGGACCAACCTTAGAGAATAAAGGTATGGTTTTTTTTTAACCAGATACGCCACGGAATTAGAAATTGCGCAAAACCTTAACCTTAGTGGAAGAACAAGGTTACCACACGAAAATGATGATAGGAATAGATGGTTTAAATTTGTTGTAAAGAGAACTGGTTAAAAAATCATTTTTTACTCTCACTCTCAAGGGTAGTCTAAGTGGCACTGGCATATTTTCACAAAATAGAAACTTTCTTCAATTGGCTCGCAAATGATATAGGCCGTTGGAAGAATAGAGATATATTTTACCATAAAAATAACATGCCCAAAAACAGATAGGGATAAAAATAAGAAGCTAAAAAATCAGGTACATTTGTAGGCTAATTGAGCTTTAAATCAACAAATGTGTTATTTTTGAATATCATAGACTCGGGCCCACAGACCGGTCAAACAGGGTGATGCCATGGGAATCAACTCTGGTTGTGTGTTATCTTGTGTTTAAAACACCATTTCTCATCTGATGATTAAATGTCGCCGGAGTCATTTTATTATAAAATCGTTTGTTTACCCATAAGGTGCTGATTGGTCCTATCATTTCAGGTGAGGGCTATTATATAAAAGCTTTACAACCATGCAAAAATATCAATTTGAAAATCTTTTTTTCAAATGCGCCAGTTCCGTTTTAGCCTTCTGACCTCTGGCAATTAAATCTGATAAGTGATAAGAATACAATTGCCATCAGCCAGCAAAAATTTATAAGTGACCTAATTAAGCGAGTTTTGAAAATCAGGCACTGTTGTGCAACAATAAGCAACAACAACTATTGACCTCCGTGTCCATCCTTGATTTTTATTGTATGGGATGGGTCACGAGGTTCATCGGGATCTGAAACAAACAGTGCTTGAATTATCGAACTTGCTTATTAAGACCTATCCGTGATTTCAAAAAATATTTGAAATTTGCAGGATAGCTTCAGTGAAGGATAAGTCTGTAAGAATTCTCATAAGGTAACCTTTTCCAGCTAGAATTGACAGAAAAAGGGAAGAAAACGGCAACGGTTCCAAGATACGATTCTCATTCATTACATGTTGTTAGTAAGGGTCCTTCGGACAGTTATTACTAAAATCTCGATTCTGTCTATTGAGGTGGCTTTGGTAGTATTCATTGCAGGGTCTGGTTAGGGTATCTGTACTTGTTACGTACATGCTAAAATCTGATTTGTGATGATTTTTCGATTGCCTGATTTACAAAATCACTGATAGTGTCTTTAAGTGGGTGTTGTCATTTTTATTCAGAGGTATGTACCTGACCAAGATGAAGACTGGTAGATACTTGTTTGGTTGCCTGGTTTGTGCTACCAGTCCTTCGTAGAGACAAGGTGATCTTTGTGGGCGAGGGTGATGAGTAGAATCACACAACCACTTGACCACTTGACCAAAGTGAAAGGCTTGTGCTGGGGAGTAGGGTGGTGATCATACTTAGTTCATTGCTGGGGATTAGCCCTGAGAAGAGAATGAAAGAACTGCTCACAAACACGCACATATTAAATAAAAAAACTTTAAAGGTCTTTGTTCCGATTTATGTTTATTGTGTTCTCATACTTGAATGAGAGCCTGGTACTTTGCCTACATGCTGCCCCATCAACACAGGGGCGGTGCCAGGTAAAATCATAGATAGGGACTGGCGAAAATCATAGGAGTGGCGAAACCAAGTGCAACGATTACAATCATAATAGGTAAAAAAAACCCCCTAATTTTTGCACATTTATTGCTTAATTAAAACCCCCTATTTTTCTAAATTTTGAAACCTGGAGGGGGGCCACCCCCCTGGGCGCCGCCGCCTGCATCAACAACACGGTTTGAAGGTGACAAGCAATAATGCATATTGCAAGCCCTATTTCACTACGGTTCTATATTGGATGGTTAACCATTGAACAACAGTTTTTTGTAAATCTCTTGGAAATGAATGGATTTGAAGTTGGCTCAAATTTCACAGGACTACAATGAGAAAAAATACTGCCTTTCATCTGTTATCAAAATTACTACTACTTCCGGGTAAATCAGGGGGTCCCCAATACGATCGGAACACGCACCTGTAAGTGCCATTAGATACTACTTTTCATCTGTTAAGAACCAGCTTCTCTCACTCACTCTCTCTCCTCACTCACTCATGCACGAACAAATGCAACGCACAGCACACCTCTCACAAACCCTTGCCGCCCAGCCCTAGACCCATGTCTCTCACCTCATATTGCACACATTCTCACGTGCGCCATTGTACAACACTCACTGGTGCACTCACTCATACACACTCACCCACCAGACTGACTGACTCACTAACTCCTGGACTGTCCACACACTTGTATATTAATAATCCTCGTCGACATGCATGTACCTTGTGCTTTTCTTCTTGACGACATGTGGCACCCATGCAGGTTTTGGTGCCTTGCCATGATGGGACGAAACTGGTGAGATTTCACCACCTTTTTAATTTAATATCAATTGCTTGGCACAAGCTAATCACACAATGGGCTACAATGGAGAGAGAATAGTTTTAACTTGTTTTACAATCCCTACCCTCTCCGTTCTCCAGAGAGTCATTAATAATGTCCTGATG